>APFE031324982.1:134810-204656 GCA_000404065.3 Pinus taeda | reverse complement strand
TGGTTGTAATCCTCCTGCTTTTCTTGATATTAATAAAGCTATTCAAGTTTTCCTCCATATTCTTGTATGTTTGATTATATATGCATTTGTATGGTTAACACATATCTGATCCTGTGTTATTTATGAATATAGATCCCTATTCTTTGATGGTAGTATGCTGCTTTGATTCCACAGGTGCTCTTTGAAGTTGGGCAGACGAAGAAGAAGTGGCAAGGATCTATCAAGAAGGAGAGGAATAAAACAAGGGAACCAAGTGCAAGACTAAGGTTGGTGTCCTTTGCTCCACTCTTGTCTATTTTCATAAAGGAAAGTGAAAGTAGACTTTACTTGTTTGTTTCTAAGATAACTACTAATCTTAGTGGGAATAGTAGCTCCAAGTGGACACTATTCCCGATAACAAAGACCATCAAAGACTTCGCACACCTTACCATGCGGAGGTGAAGCTATGATACACCAAGAGTACATCCATCACTTTGTGGCACTGAAACTTGACATGCACACCAGTAGCAGCATGAAGACACCAGCTTTTTCTTGTCGAGTCATGTCATGAGTCATCTGGGTGACATCACTACTGTGGGCCACATTGTTGTAATCAATGTAATATAACGTGGAAGTCCAAGAGACCCACATGTAAATTTGAAGAGTCACGTAAGTCAAACAGTCATGAGGGGTTAGTGATGTAATGATGTATAGATGTGTCTTGGAACTTTCACTTAATTCAGAATCCAATTAACAGGTTGGCACATTTTCACACATGTATTGTATTTGTTTGTAAGACTATTCCTTGGACGCTTGTAATGCATGTTGCTTTAACTTCTATTAAGACAGATGAACTATTTTAGTTGTTTTAGTACATATGTTGTTGGAAACATGTTGTATCAATTTCTAACGATGTCTCACCCGTGTGGGCTATCCCGTCGGACACTCAACATATTCATTCTCATAAACTTGTTATAACGCCCATTACACTTGTGTGGACTATTTCGATGGGCATTGTGTGTGCTATCTGTTCACTTTGTGTTTGTGACTGCTGCATCTGTGTGGACTACTCTGCTAGAAGTTGCACATGTTTTGTTGTATTGTGTGTCTCTAGTATATTTGGGACTATTCCCTTTCAACCTGAGACTCACTTCCACCCTCTCCCTCTACAGTGAAAGAACTTTGACAAAAGTGGTACTAAGCACTCACCAGGCACATGAACCTCATTGTTCGAAGACAAAGAAAACCACTCTCACGTGCTAACAAGAAAGACCTAAGGAATATCTTTAAGAAAATGGAAACTGGACCATCATACTGGATGGGACTCCTACACTAAACGGTGTGAGGTCTAGTTGGGACTTCATACCAGGGAGATCCCTTGAATGTTGGCGGGTCTAGCACTATCAACAAAACCTTCCTTCGTAAAGCTTGCCTTCTCCTTAAATTTTGCATATGCCACATTATTCAGGAGCACAAGCGCACCAACAAAAGAAATAGTTTCTTCACAACTTCCTCACGTTGTTGAAAATGATGGTGGCTCCAATTCACTTCTTATTTGCGCAAAATATGGACGTTTTAATCCATAAATTCATAATCATGACCACAACTATCACAATAATGCTTATCCACGGCTATTTTGTAATATTTTAAATTTTGGAACAAATGGCCTCCAATTAATGCATATCAGTCTCCAAAGTGGTCGGATTTGTTGTTGCTGCCACAGTTTCCCGATCTAATTGCTATAGCAAAATATAATTTCATGAAATTGTAGAATTGTGCATCTACTCCAAGACATGATTTTCCTCGCTAGATAGATCAAATATTTGTAGCAATCTATCTTCCCTCAATGAAATTCAACAACTCTCAGCTTCATAGACTCGCTCTTATACCAAAAATTGGACGCAGGTAAAATAACCATAGGTCTACAACTTAATCATAAACACACACCATAATAACACAAATGAACTAAGATTCACCCAATAACAAGTACACATAAACTCTCAAAATAATTATTTAAATAAAATATTTACAAGAGAAATGATGGCCCAACGATTGGCCTTTCATTCCTCACACTCACTTACACACTTCTACCTCTTACATGCCTCATAGGCTCACCTCAATTTATACAAATGGTTCTAAACCAAAATAGGTTCTAGAGCCTCAACAAACTCTCAAAATGTCTCTCATAATCCATAAACCTCTCATCTAATCCCTTATCCCTAGATAAGCGCTAACTAATCCATAATCATCTCAAACCTTCCACAATACCCTCGAATATTCTCATATTTACAAGAATTATCATTAAATCATGGCCTATTTATGGCTTCCCATTCCTCACACTCACTCACACACTTCTACTTCTTACATGCCTCATAGGCTCACCTGAATTTATACAAATTTATTTGAACCAAAATAGGTTATAAAGCCTCAACAAACGCCCAAAATATCTCTCATAATCCATAAAATCTCTCATCTAATCCCTTATCCCTAGATAAGATATAACTAATCCATAATCCTCTCAAACCTTCCACAATACTCTCGAATCTTCTCCTGTTTAAAAGAATTATCATTCTCTCTTAAAACTATTAGAAAAATACATTTATTAATTAAATCCTACTTTATAAACTAACTCCTCTAGTAAACGATTGACCTAGGTTAGATTCACCTCCATCAAATCCATAGTTGAAGGGCCGAATCACAATGAATAACTTCAAAAGCTCTGAAATAGGTCAAAGACCTATTCTCTAGACCAACAAATTAGGAAGGAGGTCTTGGGAACCTATCCAAGAGTTGTGTGAAGTAAAGTACAACAATAAAATTATATTTTATGACCTTTGGTAGTACCTACATCACTCCTAACAAAGGCTATGTATAAATAGCAACATATTGTCTTGAAAAAGGGCATCCTTGGTTGGCATCTCAGGAGCCTTGGGAAGCAGACACTTGGAAGAAAGGGTAAGGCAAGACTACTATAAGCACTTGTCAATGAAAAATGTAGGTACATAATAAGAAGTAAAAAAACCCTTGTGCTTTGGTAAACATGATGAAAGGAAGGAACATGAAAGACCCTAAAAGATAAATACTAGTTCAAGATGGAGCTTTTATTGAAAAAAGGATAAGTATTTTGTTTCCTTCTCTTTTCATTGCATTGTTGTTAAAATTTCCTCTGTATACCTACTGTTATTTTTGTCACTTGATTATAATACTTTCCTTGGAAGAAATGATTTGTAGGAGTATTATAAAAGAGAGAATTGTTGCGAGATCGAAGGGAGCCTTCATAGGGAGATTTGTGAGAATCCATATTGCTAAGGAAGCCTTCCAAGTTTTGTAGTAGAAGTAACTGAAGGTATGATCAAGATTATAATATTTGTAGCATGTCTCCATCATATAAGTTGGTATGATCATTTTGCCTTTAAAATTTTCTTTATATTCATAACTCTCTCATATCTAGGGTTTTGCTATAGAATCATAAAGGTTCACATATTGTTAGGGTGTTTGATTTCTTAATTAAATCAACCCTTGTAGTATTATCTTTTGATATTTGTTCTCTTTGATAAAACCCTAGCTTTTTAGGGTTTTATGATTGTATTAGGTTTTATGACAAAACCCTTGTAAAGGTTGATATAAAAGCTTAAGGCATGAAAGTGAAACTCTAGGTGTAAATTCTTTTGTTATGGTTGAAACACTAACATGATTTATTTGTTGAATATCTAAGGTTTAAATTTTTGATAACCCTAGATGCTCTCATTGTGATGACATGATAACCCTAGATTGATAAAGCTAAATTAATACTCTTGTACATATAAATTTGTGCATGGTTGTACTTATAGATGAGATTTGTAAGTAAATAGTTATCAAGAGGTTGTAAAGTTGTATAACTGCATCATACTTGATGATGACTTTATGATGAGGTTGAGCACGATGGAAAGAGGGAGCTATAAGAACCCTGATGAAATTGAAGTTTACACTGATGATTAATTACCTTGTTTCCATATGAAGAAAAAGAATGATGTTCCTCAAGGTCGAAGTTCTATGATGATATGATGATGCAAAAGAAAGAATAAAGTTATTGATGGACTTATCTCCCTAGTTGAGAGGGGGCTTGGATGCATTCCTTTCATGAAGGAAAGTGTATATCCGCCATAGTTGAGAGGGAGGACACGATTGTATGCTTCATGTGTCATGCACTAGGCCTTGAGGAAAGAATGAGATCGGAGAATGGCTAAAGCAATACTAATGGTTATTCTTGTTTGATGATTCATAAACAAGACTCGGTTGTTTTGAGAAGTGTTGAGGTTGAGTTTGGTGTTGCTTGAGAAGTTGGAAAAGGAAGCTTCTGTTAAGATTTGTTTGGATATTATGATGACAAAAGCAGCATCATAATGGTTATAGACCTCATATTTTATGATAGCATATTCAAAATAAGAATCAATATATTGGAAATTTTAACCTGGTTGGGGTCATGGAGCTACAATATGTTATGATGGATGAACATGTAGTTGATCTCTCCTTAATAAGTTTGAATATTTGATAAGCATGTTTGGATTGATGGATATATTTGATTTGGTTGAGAGGGAAATATGAGTACCTTAGGGTGTGTGCATGTATGATGGTACTTGGGAGGACATCTTAGACAAGTTGGTATTGATATCTCAATTATAGTTTGACCTTGATGATGTCTAAGTCCTTGTGTGGGAGGGTATCATTGTCTTGATGATATGGAGACCCCGTATTAGGGTTGATATCTTGACCTAGGTGATACGTAAATCCCTGTGAGGGTTGGAGTCTTGGCATAGAGGCCTAGGAGGTATCTTTATCCAGTTGGATAGATACCAGGGTTGTAGCTTGATGGTACCTATAGTGACAAGTTGTCTTGATGACACCTTAGTCCCTATTGGGTTGATACCTTGGTAGTGATGGTATCTTGATCCCTAACATTACATATGTTTATACTCTTCTTATGAGAACATTTCAAATTGAGTATTGTCCTTGTACTCGTTGATCAATTATGAATACCTCCCTAGTTAAGAGGGAGTGTTGAAAAGTGTAACTAGTATCGATCTTCATCATTGCTATTTGGCTTATGACATGACGTAATTTTTATGTATTTGTCAAAAGAAGAAAAATAAAATTATTTTTGTAAAAGAAAAAATATTTATTCAAGCATGGGTTTCATGCTCAACGTCATTGGTCACTAGGTCAAAGCACCCATTGAGTGCTCCTAGCATTTTGTTATGAGTCATGATACTTTTCATATTGTAAAAGGCATAATTGGGCACATTTAACAAGAAAAAATGAATATGTTTCTGTCTCTAGAATGATCTCAAGAGCCCCAAGACCAAGTCAGCGAGCTATTGATGAAGTCACCCTAGAAAGGCCTAATCGAGCACCTTACAAGACTGTATAAAGAAGAATACTTCAACCTCTTTGGAGTAGAAAAACACACACATCTCTTGATCTGATATGCAATAGAAAAAGAAGTGCGAGAGCCTTAGAAGATAAGGAAGACTCCAACAAAGGAAGGAAGAATGAATTGAAGGAATGAATCTCTAAATTACTCCTTGTTCAACCCACACATGCCAATACTTTGTTGTCTTTAGGGTTTCCACAGGTCCAAAAAGTGCATGAATGGTTGCAGAATTTAATTGAAGAACACAACTTTTTCTTAAAAGGATATTGCCTTATTGACATTAAAGAAGGTTTGTTTGTTGGTTGGGTTGGACTTGGTGGAAATCTTGTTTTGGTTCTTCGGTCTTAGAATTATCCTTTGTAAGTGATTCTATGAGAAGAGGAGGTCTTTTGTGTTTTCCCCTTGGAGGGGTTTTTCCCTGGCTTGGAGCCTATCTCCGATGTCTCTCTTTCTTTTGTTTTTGATCTTCATTGTTTGGGAATTATCTTGACGATAGAAACATAAGAATCAAAAGAAGAAGTAATAATGAATCACAAGTATCTGTCAAGAAAATAAAAATCAATTTAATAAGAAACACTAACTGCTTACTTAACAATTTCTCAACACTCAGACCCATTTGTGTGCAAGGAATCCCCTTCACTAACCCCTTAGCAAAATCCCCTTTTAGTGCTTCCATGTTTTCCCTAGCAAACACACAAAAACATAACTCTTTCTTATAGCTTGGATTTAGGAAACTTGTTCTTGATTTTCGCAGTCCAAAATAAATCTAATAGAGCCTCATAGTTTTCCATCAACTAGCAACATTTATGGCACAATTCTCATCCAAATTTGGTCCCTAGACCCATTTATGTGTAGCCCACACTCTTTGCATGCCCTCACATTTCATTCTTTGTTATCTACTATGTGATTTCATGGGTCAAGTAAAAAACTTCCTTATAGGTACTTTTCCCATACTTTTGGGTAGTTGGACATCAACTCCAACTACTTTCATAATTATGGGTTGTTGGTAATTCAACCATCAATTCCTAGCCAAAATTGGGAAAATTAGGTTTTTGAATTTCCATATTAGAAAATAATTATTGTCTCAGGTTATTTTAGTAAACATATTTCTTGCCATTCCATGTTTCCAGCTCCCACTCTTGGCTTATAAGTCTCATGTTCCACCTTTCAATCAATTGTTCAACATTTTCTATTAACAATAAAATAAATACATATTAATATGGGTTTAACGTATCCCATATGCACATGCCCATACATATAATATTAAAATATTTAATCACAATATCAAGAGGAGATGAGAGTGAAGATGTTACCATCTTTAGATATACAAGCTATAGCCCAACTTTGGATATGCGGAAAAATTCAACAAATGCATATAGCCAAAGAAAATCATTCCATGGTGTGATGTACACTACACGTATAATTAGATGATTAATTGATAAAATTGTGCTTACCTATCAATAAAATACCATAATAAATTCATATAATGGAGATGAATCCAAAAAGGTGATGTATGTTATCAATGATTATTTTGAAAACATAACTTTGCAGCTTTTAGTTCTTGTCATTGCACCTTTCCAATGTGAAATTACGTATTAGATTTTTATATGCACCAATCACCAAACATTTTAAATGAAAACCTTTAACATGAAATTATTGTTGAAGATAATGGAGAATATCCTAGAATAGGTAGAGTCGGTTCACGTAGCCTCAGGATAGGAATTAGTTTCTATTTCTTAGGATGTTGTTCTAACTTCCCTAAAACCATGTATTCTCTTTAATGTGTAATGTTGATGAACAATGGAGAGCGTTCTACAGAGCCAGACTCTCCTGCTTCAGACTCTCTTTCGTAGAGCTGACCATTGGGTTTTATTTTAATACAAACATTGCCATTTTTATCATGGTATCAGAGCGTTAGGGCTGAGGAACCTGTACGCTGGCTGGTGGGTGGTTCTTTAAACCGAAATTGTCATAGGTTTTGAGTGGACAGATGTGACGATAGCACTATTACACTTCTCGAAGTTTTTATTTTTTGATCGTTGTAGTTTTTCAGTGAACAACTGCGACGGTCTCAAAAAATTGATGTAAAAATACGACAGTCTCGGATATTGGACGTATATTTGCAACGACGTCTCAAAAAATTGATGAATATCTGTGACAGTCTCGGATATTGGGCGTATATCTGTGACGATCATGTAAATCAAAGAAACTGCATGAGGGAGCCAAGAACAAGGCTGTGGCTATCAGAGAAGCTGAGTGGGGAAACCAAGAACAAGGCTGTCGC
Organism: Pinus taeda; assembly: GCA_000404065.3. Lineage (NCBI taxonomy): Eukaryota > Viridiplantae > Streptophyta > Pinopsida > Pinales > Pinaceae > Pinus > Pinus taeda. The sequence goes on along the minus strand of APFE031324982.1, from coordinate 196,983 downwards.
TGACAACAGGAAGTTGTCTAGAGGCTGAGATGAAAGCCACAGTGATCTGCCCATGTGTTGCGAGATCAAACAATAGTGATCTGTTTTTCCACAGATCTGGGGTAAATTTAACATCTTTTACTTGTCGAATTTTTTTTCTAAATCGCTAAGATGAATAATAACATATTTTAAGCATGCATGAACGAGCATAACAAGCTTGATGGTTCCAATTATGCAAATTGGAAGTTTAAGATGCAGACTCTGTTAGAAGCATAGAGTGCTTGGGTGATTGTGAATGGGGATGAGCCGAGGCCCACGACTGGATTAGCATCGGTCCCAGATTGGGAGAAATGAGAAAGCAGAGCAAGGACAATGTTAAATATGTCAATGAAAGACTGCATTATACCGCACATTAGAGAAGGTAAGTTAGCTAACGACATGTGGGGAATTCTCAAGGAATTGTATGAGATCAGAAATTCAAATCGTCTTCTGTTCCTCAAGAGTAAGATTATGTCGGAAGCGATTGGGAGGCGATGGCAAGACCGACGATCTTCCTTCTAGGGTTTCTGTAAACCCTTCTACAGTAGAGACTCCTGACCGCGCTCAGCATTGGAAGATCCTAGTTGTTCTGTGTTCTCCCATTCACTACAGACGACCTTACATTCCATGTTTCCACCTCAAGGGGAGGAGGCTGTGCCTTCCCCAAAGGACGATGGTGAGCAACAGAAAAATGAAGAAAACGACAATACAAATATGCAGACTGATAAGAATACAGATAAAATTTCACATCAAGGCATTGCTCAGGACAAAAAAGATCATCCCAAGGCCACTTCTTCGACATGCAAGACAGTAGCCACAGTAAGACCGAAAGTAGAGTTTCCAAGCCACAGAATCAATGCCAGGATATAGTTCATGAAGGACCATGCGCTAATAGGCAAATTTATAGGACTATGGCCAACTGAGAAGGTTCTGAGAGGTTGGATTGCCTCAAAATGGAGCCCAAAAGGACACATTACCCTGCAACTAGGGCCTAAAGGCTTTTTTACAGCCATTTTTAACTGCTTAGAGGACAAGAACAGGGTACTGGACAGAGGGCCATACTTCTTTAATGCAACAGGTCTATATCTCAGAGGATGGGTTGAGCGCTTCAATCCTGATAAGGAAGATCTCAACTAGGCTCCGGTTTGGATTCGGCTTTATTCGCTCCCTATGGAGTATTGGGAGGCAGATTCTTTACAAGAAATAGGAAATGCACTGGGAGAGTTCATTAGAATAGAAGAGGAAACAAAAATCAGCCAGTACACATGTTATGCCTGAATCTGTGTCTACATGCATCTCAATCAAGCCCTGTCGGATGCGGTAAGTTTCTTTCATGATGATATTGAATGGATCCAGCCTATTGATTATGAGCATGTTCCATTTCGGTGTAGAAAATTTCACGATCTAGGCCATTTATTTAGAGATTGCCCTCAAAATAAAAATGCCTCTTCCTAGATGACCTCGGACAAGACAGCTCCAGATGGATTTACCAAAGTGGCGAGCCACAGAAGAAACAATAAGAAAACAACTGCTAATTCCAAGATTCATTTATCCAACCCTTCAAAACCCTCTACCAGCAATAGTTTTGAAGCTCTGGCTACTGTACGTGAACTTGATTCTGAAAGCCATTCCCTTCCTGAAAAAGGAAGCTATAATGATAAACAGGAAGCGATGAAAGATCCCTCACTGCTCCTAGAAGATCCACTGTCCAATAAGACTATCTCCTACACTCAGTCAAAAACCCCTGTTGAAATCTCTCAAGGAATGGAGGTCGAAACTACTCCATCCGATCCCAGCACAGCTGTAGAAGAAAATAAAGAACTTCAAGAATACCAGTTCATGGAGGAAGAACCTGAAAGCATTGACATTGGAGAGCTATATATTCCAGGATTAGAGAAAGCATGCAAAACAAAAAGCTTTGACAAAATCCTAGAACGACAAGTAGACAACCTAGTAGCAGTTCTCTCGCGAACTCAAAAACATCATTCTCTTGGGGTGAAAATTGGAAGCACTTGGGATGGAAAGTTTATTTCCAAAGACAACAAAAAACGTGGAAGGAAAACTGATCTCCAACGAACCATCAGAATAGGTGAAATTCTAATGGAGTCAGGTAGATATGCCAAGCTAACTAAATACTTTCCCAACTCTTCCCAATGAAGTTGATCTCTTGGAATATTAGAGGGCTTGATAGCCCAAAGAAAAGTAGACTTCTAAAAAACATGATCATGCAAGAAAAACCTCAAATTCTATTCCTGCAGGAAACAAAATGTAACTCAAATACTCTGGAAAAAATAGCAACAAAAGCCTAGATAGGTGGCCTAGTGACAGTTGTGGATGCTCATGGAACTTCTGGTGGCCTTGCAATTTTATGGGATGAGCGCATTATTCAGCTCAACAATATACATGCAAATAAAAGCTTCATCCAAGCAATCTTTCATATAAATGGTACCAACATTTATGGGCACATGACCAATGTGTATTTCCCTCAGGAGACTACGAAAAAAATTGAAATCCTGAATACCCTTTCAGAGATTAATAGAAATAGGCTACACCCTCTTTGGATTTCTAGAGGCGACTTCAACATGATTGCAAAGTTGGAGGAAAAAAAGGGTGGTAGACACACAGGAAACAGAGAAGGGTATCATCTAAAAGATTCCATATAGAACAACTAGCTTATAGATATCCCCTCCAGCAATGGGATCTTCACATGGAACAACAAAAGAGCAGGACCACATCAGATTTCCTCTCGACTGGACAGATTTCTCCTATCAGACAATGCAATTCATTTGGGAGGACAATTCTTGGCTTCCATCTTACCACTATCAGGTTCTGATCACTGGACCATTGCCCTTCAATGGAATCGCCCTGGACACAATATTCGAAGGCCTTTTCATTTTGAAGCGTTCTGGTTGTCTCATCTGGATTTTAATAACCTGATCAACTTAGAATGGAGAAACTTCTATCCTCATAATGGCTCTAAGATGTCGCAATTTCAGCAGAAGCTACAACACCTCAAAGGCAAAATCAAACATTGGAACCATATGTCTTTTGGAAATATTTTCCAGGCTCAAAATGCCCTCAATCAAGAAATGAATAATTTGTAGCAGCGGATCATAAACGAAGGGCAATCTGAAGATCTGTCAAAATAGGAGCAAATTTTGGAATCACAAATTCTAGAAAGGGCCAAACAGGAAGAAACCCTTTGGAGACAAAAATCAAGAATAAAATGGTTGAAGGATGGAGAAAGAAACACAAAATTATTTCATCGAACTACAATTCAACACAGAATGCATAATACTATATCATATATTCAGAATGAGCAGGGAGAAAGAATTGAAAACCAAATAGGCATTGAAAGCGAATTCCTCAAGTACTTCAAGCAAGCTCACCAATAACCAAATATAGATAGACTGCCGGCTATGGATTCTATTCTGAGCAACATTCCCAAATTAATATCAGAGGAGCATAATCAACTCCTTCTCAAACCAGTGGACCTTCAGGAGTTAGAAGAGGCTATGCATCAATTAAAAGCTGGAAAAGCACCCGGTCTGGATGGGTTCACTTCCAACTTTTTTCATCACTTCTAGGACCTGATTAAATTGGAGGTTTGGCAAGTGGTAGAGGAATCGAGAATGTTAAGATGGATGTACCCTGGTCTAAATGCCACCTTCATTGTGTTAATACCCAAGGAGCCGGAGACCAGTACTCCTGATAAATACAGACCTATTGCTCTATGCAACATAATTTACAAAATCGTTTCCAAGGTGATTGCTTCTTGACTGAAATACTACTCCCTCTCATAATATCGCCAGAGCAATCAGGTTATGTAGAAGGCTGGCAGATAACTGATGGCATTATCTTAACTCATGAAATAATTCATTCGCTGAAGACATCCAAGAAACCAGGTATGCTGCTCAAAATTGATTTATCCAAGGCTTTTGATAGTTTAGGCTGGATTTACATAAGGAAAGTTCTAATAGCTTTTGGTTTTTCTCCTCCTTGGGTAAGATGGATTATGAGTCTGTTATCTTCATCTTTCTTTTGTATGTTAATCAATGGTATACCTTCACCTAATTTTCATCCCTCCAGGGGAATTAGGCAAGAAGATCCTCTCTCTCCCTTCCTCTTTGTTATCATGGCAGAGGGATTGGGTTGCAGTATTCATTCATCCCTTCAATCTCATCTCATCAAAGGCTTATCTTTTCATAATTCCCCTACTTTTTCCCACCAACAGTTTGTTGACGACAACTGCTTTTTGGCCACCCCTCTATTTTGGAAGCCTGTCATCTAAAATATCTTCTGACCGACTTCTCCAATGCATCTGGAGCCAATGTCAATAAAATAAAGTCCCAAATATTTTTTTCAACACCCTTGCAACAACTCAAGTAGCCATAGCTCGTATCCTGCGTTTCACCATTGCGGCTCTACCTTCCAAATATATTGGGTGGCCTCTAATGGCCTCAGCTCTCAAACACTCCACCTGGAAAATCCTTCTGGAAAAATTAGAAGCTCATCTCTTCCTTTGGACTCATAGGTCCCTTAATATGGCCAGTAGATTAGTCCTCATAAAAGTTGTTCTTCATTCCATGCCACTATACCTCTTCTCTATTCTGGCTACCCCCAAATGGGTCCTCAAGGAAATCAAGAGACTCCAACGTTCCTTCTTATGGGGAAGTTCTGGTCCTACCCATAAGTGGGCTCATTTCAAATGGGATAAAGTCTTCCTTCCGAAATGTGCGGGTGGCATTGGTTTGAGGGATCTGGCTCACAACAACGAAGCCATGGGTGCAAAAATTTGGTGGAGATGGCTCTCGGTGCCCCTCACCCCCTGGGCCTCCTTATGGACCGCCAAATATGCAAGCAACAGTCCAATTGAAGAGTGAATTCTTATGTCAGAAGATAGAACTGGATCAGTAATATGGAACTCAGCCAAACAGCACAGGAAATTAATACAACAACATTGCTTCTGGGAAATCAAGAATGGCAACACAGCTAGATTCTAGGAGGACTCCTGGCAGCAACTGCCAAAGCTTAAGAATCTTCTTTCTCACCTATAGCTTCCGGAGCAGGATATGCATGAATTAGACAGGGTCAATAATTTTTGGAAGCCTTCCTCTACACAAGATCATAGAAGATGGATTGATGCGGATCAAATCCTCACGCATGGTACAGAATAGGCTCAGCAAGCTCTTTCTTCAGAACTACAAAAAAGGAAAATTCCTTTTTTGGAGGAGATGGACATCCTTAGGTGGGGCTATGAGGAAAAAGGTACTTTCACCACACAGGAAGCCTACAACATAATACTCAAGGAGCGTATAGTCAAAGATGGACTATGGAGCAAAGTTTGGAACCCCCCCAATTGGCCGAAAGTTTCCACCTTTCTATGGCTACTCTGTCAAAATAAAACCCTCACATGGGATAATCTCCAGAAAAAGAATTATCACGGACCCTCTAGATGCCCCAACTGTAAGCAAGAGGAAGAATCAGTTAAACATCTTGTGCAATCTTGTTGCATAACGCGTAAGCTGTGGGAAAAAGTCAGCTTTTTGTTGCCAAAAAGATGGGCGAGTTGTTGGCATTATGGCACAGGTGTTGTCCTTGATGGTAACTCTCTTTGGTAACAGATCTCAGTGCAGGCTCTCAGAAAGAAGAAAAAGACATATATGCAGGTTCATCTAGATGAAGGCGCGTATACACGCGGGTTATTCATTACAAAAATGCGTATATGTTGGGGATCATACTTTTGGTCCATGGTAGTTAGTTCTTGGGACTTGAACCTATGTTTTGGACCATGGCACTTGGCAGATGTGTTGATCCCTAGTTTGGGTTCATGGTATTGAAATGTTATGGTTTTGGACCATGGTATTGAGGAAGGCCTAAGACTATAAAAGAGGAAGGAGATCTTGTGGCAAAGGATCATCTGAATTATTATTGAATATCTGATAAAGGGCTAGAGCTGGTATATTGGTAATTGGGTTATGATGCAGATTTGGATCTGAATAAAGGAGGAACCTTAGCGCAAAAGGGATAAGTTCTACTCGTGGGTCATAATCTTTAAGCTTGAATGGTAGTATCTTTGTATGATTTTGATCTGCTAGATGTGGCGCTTGCTTGATCTATAAGTCTGATAATCTGGGTTAATTAGTGATTGAATATCTGAAAGAATGAATAGATCTATACACAGGTTCAGTGAAGTGAAGGGGCGTATACACGCAGATTCAGAGAAGTCAAGATGCGTATACACAGGTTGTTCCATACACAGAAGTGTATGCATGCAGGTTTTAGGTTGATATAGTAGCGTATATGTTTTAAAATGTGATCTTGCTGCTTCTGTTTATTACTGCAGTGTTCTGGGTTCAGATCTTGGTGTGTGGTTTCTAGTTCTGTGTCTTGGGTACAGATGTCAGAGAAGCATCTACTTGATTTAGATCTATTTGGTGAAAAAGGAGATTGGTTGATGGAAAAATTCTTGATGATTGATTGATGTTCATGGATCCAGTCTGAAAATTTATGAAATGTGGTCCCTGAAAGAAAGAGAAGGTTATAAGCCAGCACCTACGTACTAGTATCTTTGCTAGTACAAGAGCTAAAGGGGGTTGTAGCTCCCTTCCAAGTGAAGCTGGAGAACGAGAGAGTGTTGTAGCTCTTTGCAGGTTGCAGCCTGCGTACTGGTAAAGGACTGCACCAGTACATCGTAAAAGAAGTTTCTAATTAAAGAAAGATAGAGACGAATTGCAGCAGGTGGTTTTCACCCACATTGGGTTTCCACCTTATATCTTGTGTTCTTGTGTGTGATTATCTTTCTGCTCTATTTTACTGTCTCTGGTTACTAGTTATTTGATTCTATATCATAGATTAACAATCATCATCAGAAAGATAAAGTAAATTAAATGTTTTCTTTGTATACGCGGGTTTCCTTCTGCATAATTGTGTATATACGCGGGTTTAGCTAACTGAAGTAGAGTATACAATCCTTTTTAAAAAAAGGGAATATTTGACTTGATAATACTAATTCACCCCCCCCCCCTCTCAGTATTATTTCCAACAATTAGTATCAGAGCCAGGTCCTTCTGAAGAAGCTTGATTGCTTGAAGGAAGATCTTTCATCATGAGCAACTACGAGAGGGGAGCATCAATCAGACCACCGGTTTTTGATGGAACAAACTTCGTATACTGGAAGGTTAGAGTTACTGCCTATCTTCAATCTCTGGGTACTGAAGTATGGGATATCATAGATACAGGGTATGCTTTTCCATCATCGACTCCCATAGATCCGGCTGAGAAGAAGAAATATGAAACGAATGCAAAGGCGGTCAATACTCTATTGGGATGTCTATCATAATCTGAATTTGTCAAAGTCATGCAGTATAAATCCACTAAGGAAATATGGGACAAGATTGTTCTGAGCTATGAAGGAGATGATCAGGTAAAACGAGAAAAACTTCAAACCCTCAGAATTCAGTATGAAAATCTCAGAATGTACAATGATGAAAGTGTGTCTAACTATTTTCTTCGTGTAGATGAGATTGTTAATTGTATGAAAAATTTGGGTGAAGAAGTACAAGAGGCTGTTGTGGTTGAAAAAGTTCTAAGATCTTTGTCCCCTAGGTTTGAATCTAAAGTTTCTGTAATAGAAGAAAAGGAGAATCTTCAAAACCTTAAAATGTCAAAGTTGCATGGGATTCTAACTACTTATGAAATGAGGAAACGAGGACCATCAGATAGGAGAGAAGTTGCCTTCAAAGCTTCTGGCAGAGGAGACTACTATGAGTCTGGACACATATCATAAGAAGAAGAATCGAATTTTGTCAAAAATCTTCAACGGGGCACTGGACGATTCCGAGGTAAGTTACCATTCAAATGCTTTGATTTTGGAAGAGTAGGTCACTATGCTGCCAAATGTCCTCACAAGGATAAGATTGACAAGGGGAAAGTACCTGCTAGATGGAACAAGAAACAGAATGCAAATAAGAAAAGCTATTACACTCATGAAGATAGTGATGGACTCTCAAATAGCGATGAAGATGACGGGGTATCACTTATAAACTTCTAATGGGCTTTGAGGTGATGATTACATGGATGCTATAGATGTAGATGGCTTTTATGAAAAATTTCTAGACTCAAAGATGTTTAGAAGAAAAGGATATGATCATTGATACTCTACAATTTCAACTTGATGAAAAAGAAAAATCTCTTGAGAAGTTAGAATGTGAAATTGTTGGTCTTAGGAAAGAAATTGAGAAAACAAAGGCCCTTAATCTTAAATTTGTTAAAGTATCTGAAACTCTGGATGAGATTATCAGTGTACAGTGTTCCCCTCTAATCAAGACAGGTTTGGGGTATAATGGAGAAACATCTCAAGCTTCCACCTCCAAAAGTTATCTTGATGCAGCAAGAAGGCGTGAGCAAAGGCCTAATAGAAATCATTAGGTAAATCAAGGACAGTCTTCCTCAAGGACAAACAAAGACTATCAAGAAAATCAGGGGCATGCTACCTTAAGGACAAACAGAAGCTACAACTAGCCACAGGTAAAATCTTCCCAATTCTCTTCAAGAATGGATGGCGGTAGAAACTACAATCGGTTAGATGATAGTCGCAGGAATTTCTTCAAAGGCCAATGTTTTTCTTGCGACAACTTTTGTCACAAAGCAGCTCAATGTGTTGCCTATAAGACAATCATGACTAGAGAAGCTCAAAAACAAAGAAGTATGCCTGCAATCACGAAGAGTACCTATAACAACTTATCCACCCTTGAAAGTGAAATTGAATGTTCTATATGTAATAATTTTGGTCATGAAGATTCTGAATGCAGGAGCAGGTTTTTGAAAACAACTCAGAAGGAACAAACCTCAAGTGCCAAAACATGGAGAATAAAGGAACCGCAACCAGAAAGATGTGGGATAGCTTTATATGCAGAAGGACACGAAAATCAATGGTACATCGACAACGGATGTTCGAAGAATATGATAGGTGATAAAGAAAAACTTGAATCATATACTGCTTTAGAAAAGGGAAAGAAAGTTTCTTTTGGAAATGTTACCCCTGCAACCATAAAAGGAAAAGGCATTGCTCAGTTGAAAGAAAAGGTCAAAGATGGAAACGTTTTATATGTTGATGGCTTGAAGCATAATTTATTGAGTGTCAGTCAGATGTGTGATAATGGAACCGAGGTGATATTTCGATCAGATGGGTGTAGTGTTCGTGATCTTGATACAGGAGAAACAATTATCAAAGGCAAAAGAACTCCAAATAATCTATACATATTTGAAGAAGGAGAACAACAATGTTATTTGAGCAAGAATGATGAACACTGGTTATGGCATCGGAGGTTGGGGCATCTAAGATTTTCACAAATAAGGAAAGCATGCAAATACTAGGCAGTTCGTGGTCTTCCAAATATCAAAATTCCAGACAACACCATATGCAAATCATGTCAGTTTGGGAAGAAAACCAGAACTAACTTCCCTGAGAAGGAAGGATCAGCTAACAGGTCTCTTGAGCTAGTTCATACAGATGTATGCGGTCCATTCAGGACAAGATCACCTCGAGGAGAAGAATACCTTATATTATTCATTGACGACTTCTCTAGGATGGTTTGGTTAGGACTTATGAAGCATAAGGACGAAGCGTTCGAAAAATTCAAATCCTTCAAAGCCTTGGTTGAGAATGAATCAGATTACAAAATTAAGTGCCTCAGGTCCGACAGAGGTGGGGAGTTTACCTCAAATTAATTTTTCGATTTCTGTGAAGAACATGGAATAAGAAGGGAATTCTCTACAGCTAGGACTCCTCAGCAAATTGGAGTGGTGGAAAGGATGAATAGAACAGTCCAATAAATGGCTCGTGCTATGCTTGATGAGTCTGGTACTCCTGCAACCTTCTGGGGTGAAGCTACATATGCTGCGGTTGTTATTCTCAACAAAAAAAATGTCCGAGTGAACAACACTCAAACTCTGCATGAGCTCTCGTATGGTGAGAATCCTTCGGTAAAGCATTTCAAAATATTTGGGAGCAAATGATATATTAAGAATACTGATGAACAACTTGGAAAACTTGAACCTAGAGCAGATGAAGGCATTCTTCTTGGTTATTCCCCCTACAACAAAGCATATAAGTGTTATAATAAAAGACTTGGAAGAATTGTTGACATCATTGATGTAGTGGTTGATGAAAAAGGATACATCCCTAGGCAAGTAAATCATGAAGATATCGAAGAGGATGAAGACTACTCTCCAAATCAGACTGATGATGAAGAAGAAACCTATGAAGAAGAAATCCATGAGGAGCCAGAGGAACAAATAAGGATAGAAGAGAAGAATCCTTCTAGGTATGTTCAAAAGAATCATCCAGAATCACAAATTTTGGGGCAAAAGGAGGCAGCTGTTCAAACAAGAAGAACAATTGCAGAAGCCTCAAGCTATTTGGCATTGCTCTCCTCCACTGAACCACAAAATGTAAAATAGGCATGCAAAGATGAATGCTGGGTCAAGGCAATGGATGAAGAACTTGAGCAGATAATTTCTACTAATGTATTGTTGGCATTATCTTAGAAGGTTTTGGGTCTAAGCTGTTGTTGATTTCAGATTGAACAGAGGTAAAGGGAGAACAGAAGGAAATCTTGGTTGTTGATGGTGATTGACAGTTGCTGCTATCTGTGTTGATGACTTTCATAAATATTTCATCTCTATGTCATGTATCTTTTCCTTTTATAGTGTCAAGGTCATGTAACGACCTATATTGGTTTCCCCACTATGCCTGGGATGAAGAGGTAATATATTTGGTCATCATATGTAATATTCTGATGTATTCCCACTTGGTTGGATGGATGACCCCCACTTGGTTGGATGATGGATGTATGTATTGAGTCTTTTGGTGATAGGAAGATCTTGTATGATGCATAAGTCTTGGTTCTTCTTGAAGAAAATCTTTTTGCAGATCTTGCCTATAGTCAGGGGGAGCATGGTCAGCATAGTAGGACAGAGATTTCAGCATGTACTCAGGGGGAGCACAACCCTTTTCCTTTGATGACAAAGGGGGAGAATGATCTTGAGGATCTTGGTGTTGCCATCAAGTCCAAAGGGGGAGATTGTTGGCATTATGGCATAGGTGTTGTCCTTGATGGAAACTCTCTTTGGTAACAGATCTTAGTGCAGGCTCTCAGAAAGAAGAAAAAGACATATACGCAGGTTCATATAGACAAAGGCGCGTATACACGCGGGTTATTCATTACAAAAGCGTGTATATGTTGGGGATCATACTTTTTGTCCATGGTAGTTAGTTCTTGGGACTTGAACCTATGTTTTGGACCATGGCGTCTCGTCAGATGTGTTGATCCCTAGTTTTGGGTTCATGGTATTGAAATGTTATGGTTTTGGACCATGGTATTGAGGAAGGCCTAATACTATAAAAGAGGAAGGAGATCTTGTGGCAAAGGATCATCTGAATTATTATTGAATATTTGATAAAGGGCTAGAGCTGGTATATTGGTAATTGGGTTATGATGCAGATCTGGATCTGAATGAAGGAGGAACCTTAGCACAAAAGGGATAAGTTCTACTCATGGGTCATAATCTTTAAGCTTGAATGATAGTATCTTTGTATGATTTTGATCTGCTAGATGTGGCGCTTGCTTGATCTATAAGTCTGATAATCTGGGTTAATTAGTGATTGAATATCTGAAAGAATGAATAGATATGTACGCAGGTTCAGTGAAGTGAAGGGGCATATACACGTAGATTCAGAGAAGTCAAGACGCGTATACGTAGGTTGTTCCATATGCAGAAGTGTATGAACGCAGGTTTCAGGTTGATATAGTAGCATATATGTTTTAAATTGTGATCTTGTTGCTTCTGTTTATTGCTGCAGTGTTCTGGGTTCAGATCTTGGTGTGTGGTTTCTGGTTCTGTGTTTTGGGTACAACTGTCAGAGAAGCATCTACTTGATTCAGATCTATTTGGTGAAAAAGGAGATTGGTTTATGGAAAAATTCTTGATGATTGATTGATGTTCATGGATCCAGTCTGAAAATTTATGAAACGTGGTCCCTGAAAGAAAGAGAAGGTTGTAGGCCAGCACCTACATACTAGTATCTTGGCTAGTACAAGAGCTAAAGGGGGTTGTAGCTCCCTTCCAGGTGAAGCTGGAGAACGAGAGAGGGTTGTAGCTCTCTGCAGGTTGCAGCCTGCGTACTGGTAAAAGACTGCACCAATACATCGTAAAAGAAGTTTCTAATTAAAGAAAGATAGAGACGAATTGCAGCAGGTGGTTTTCACCCACATTGGGTTTCCACCTTATATCTTGTGTTCTTGTGTGTGATTGTCTTTTTGCTCTGTTTTACTATCTATGGTTACTGGTTATTTGATTCTGCATCACAGATTAACAATCATCATCAGAAAGATAAAGTAAATTAAATGTTTGCTTTGTATACGCGGGTTTCCTTCTGTATAATTGTGTATATACGTGGGTTTAACTAATTGAAGTAGCGTATACAATCCTTTTTAAAAAAAGGGAATATTTGACTTGATAATACTGATTCACTCCCCCCCCTCTCAGTATTATTTCCAACACGAGTCCAGGGAGATGTTACAACTACAGTATGCCAATGGAACAAAAAACCTTATCAAAGAAAACTTCTAAACACTCTGTGGATGCTTATCCTTGGACTCCTAATGTGGAACATATGGAAGGAAAGGAACCGATGGGTATTCAAGGACCAATCCATGCCCCTGGAAAACCTATGGACCATCCTCTGCCAAAATATTAAAGAATCACTCTCCATCTGCTCCTGGTCCCAGGACGACTTTCCTTCTCTTCCTCAAGAACAATCCATCTGGACAAATTGGAATATCCAATTGAATCTTCAGCTCATCTCCAAAGGAACTCTATCCTCTCCAGATGGTCCTTCCACAAAATGGCTCCCTCCACCACCTAATATGATAAAGCTAAATTTTGATGGAGCCTCAAAGGGAAATCCAGGTAATTCAAGATTTGGAGGAATCTTCAGAAACCATCAAGGTACTCCCCGTTTATCTTTTTTTGGCTCAAAAGGTAGGGACACTAACAACTCAGCGGAATTGGAAGGCTTATGGCAAGGTCTCATTATAGCTCATGATAAAGGATTCTTTCCGCTAATCATAGAAGGGGATTCTCAGATTATTATAAACATGGTTTCAAAATTTTGCAAGGTACTTCCTCGCACAAAGTAAAAGCTGGCGAATGGAAAAAAGGATTGAGCTCATTGCTATTTGGCTCTCTCATCACAGGGCCATTTACATCAAGCATATCCAATGGGAAGGAAATAAAGTTGCAAACTTTCTTGCTAATCTTGGAGTGGAATGCAGGTTGGAACTACATATAGGTTCATTCTCCAGCCTTGTCTCAACCTCCCAACTTATGAATTACAACAATATCATGAAGAATGATAGATACCAGGCAGAAGACACTCACTCGGATGCGGGTGCATTAAAGGTTTATTAATGTCGGTTAATTGCTATGGAGGCAGCTGGTACAACAGGTGGTAGCAATGCGCACCTTCCCAGGCCATCCCGCAAATGGAAGCGATGTCTAATATATGCAGGCAGATCACTCCTCACGCGAAATTGATTACACAAAGGGCTCGAGAAATTTCACCAAGTTTGGTTTTAATGGCGGCCTCAGCTCCTCCTGTTGATATATATCCCTGGCCTTCCCCCATGCATACATCGTTGGTTTCTCATTCCTGTCATGGTTTGGAGGTGGCGTTGCATGTCTGGATTCTCAGGCATTATAGGAACCCTCACCTTGGCATTTTCTTTATCCCTGGTTCTTCCTCTCCTCCAGGCTATCCTGATACTGTGCCAATGGTCCGCCATCGTGGTAGCTTCCGCCGTGGTGGTAGTCATGGAGGTCGTGTGTGCTCTCAGCCTGCTCCTCCGCTTGTCATTCCTCTGGCCTCGGCTTCACCCACCTCTGAAACCAGTAGGCCACTCCTGCATAATTCCTTTCAAACTATCCACTTCACGTTCCACAGTCGCCTTAACCAGCCTGTTCTCTTGGCCAGCATTACAGTTATCTTCTTAGAGGAAGAAGCTCAGCCTACTGTTGATAAAAACACCCCTTCTACTCAATCTCCAGGAGGCAGCACGTATCAGAGAATAGATGTGGGTTTTGGATTCCATGGAGGCAATTCGTAGGCTGAAGGAATTGAGGGCGACATCTCCATGCCTCCTACTAGCAATCAATAGAACGCTCCTGTTTCTGATCAACTGACGGATGGCTCAGATAGCACACGACAGTTGGCAGCTCATCTAGATGGCAACGATTCAGCTTTCAGGGATAATGTGGACGACACATGGATGGGCTATCCTTGCCCTGTGGAGGAGGAGATTCCGGAAAATGATTCCGTTGTTCGAAGACTTCTGGGTTATGGTTGCTTCTCTGGTTCTCTCTCTAGTTTCCATTCCTTTTTGTATTGCCTATATGGCTTATGTTAACACCTCTCTATCTCAAGCTTATAGCCAGGTTATGGTTTCAAATTTTTGGGTCTGTATTTCCGCTCAGGAACAGCTAGGCAGTCTAGTCAATATGGTTCTAGATTACAAAATGTCTTTTTCTAAGAGCTATCACTCCGCCCTGCTTTCTCTATACAGCTCTGGGCTTTTGTATCAGGTTAATCCCAATTTTGGGACTGTCTGTCTGTATTGCTAGAATGTCCTGTACCTCCCCTGAGGTCTCGACCGCTCTGTAAATATATTTTAACTTTTTTAATAGAATTATTCTTTACACAGAAAAAAAAGAAAAAATAAAAAAGTTTAAGATTTTGTCCATGAAAATGGAGGAGAATGAAATGATTGATTATTCGTAGCAAGGATCAAGGATTTGAAAACCAAATTATCAGATATTGGTCATACAATGGACGTACAGATCTTGTGACCATTACAATGGATGGTGTCACTGATGATTATCAGATGTTCATCACTGGGATCAATGCCAGAGAAAAGATCCAGCATTTTGAAGAGCTAATAGGTATACTGATGCAGGAAGAAGAGAGGAGATCGAATCAGAAGCCTCAGAGTGCCAATCTTGCATTGGTGGCGAGGAAAAACTTTTACAAAGGGAAAGGATGTCCACAACAACAAAACAGAGCAAGTTCACATAAACGGCCAAATCTGACCCAAGGTATGCACCCGAATAAAAACTACTCTGAAATTAAATGTTTTTATTCCAAAAGGTTGGGTCATATTGCTAGGGAGTGTAGGAAAAAGAAGTATCATGAAGAACATCAGAAGCCAAAGAGACATGCAAGTCATCTCGCGAACAGTGATCAGGTGCAGAATTTGAGGTTATTAATGGTAGATCGTGATGTAAATGTTGATGCAGACATTTGGTATGTAGATTCAGGAGTGCCAACACACATGACAGGGAACAAGCACTGGCTGGAGGATTTTAAAGAGATCAATGAAGGTGCACAGATTTACCTAGGAGATGAAAAAAGTCATCAAATCAAAGGATGTGGGAAATTTTCTATTATTCTACCTGATGGTAATATCAAACAAATTTATAATGTGATGTATATGCCTGGCATAACAAAGAAATTGATTTTTGTGTCAATGATTACAGGTCAAGATTTGAAAGTTGAATTTTTAAAATCTAACTGTTACATTAAGGATCTGCTAGATGAAATGAAGACAATTGCTACAGGAATCTGAACAGGAGGACTATACAAGTTGGATGTGAGACCTGCACTGGTTCCAGCATTGACAACAGTGAGCCTGACTATAGAAGAGCTTTGGCACCAGAGATTCAGCCACATCAATTACAATGATTTGTTGTTACTACAGAGGAAAGAAATGGTAAGAGATCTTCCTATGCTAAAGCAAGTACATAATGATTGTGATGTTTGTACTTTAGGAAAAATGCATAGAGAATAATTCCCTGTTAGAGTAGAAAATAAACAAAGGGATATACTAGAGTTAGTGCACATAGACCTTTGTGGTCCCATGCAGACAAAATCATTAGGAGGTGCAGTGTATTTCCTACTGTTTATTGATGACTATACGAAGTTTTCTTGGGTGTATCTCTTAAGTAAGAAGAGTCATACATTTGAATACTTTAAGCAATTTAAAAATATGATTGAAAGAAAAATAGGGAAGCAGATAAAAATTCTCTATTCTGATCAAGGGGGAGAATACAAGAAAGATGAGTTGATCAGATATTGTAAAGATCATGGAATTTTGCAGCAGTTTACAGTACCCCGTACTCCACAGCAAAATGGAGTAACAGAAAGGAAAGCCAGAACACTGGTGGAATGTGCTAGAAGTATGCTTAAAGGTAAGAATTTTTCAAATGGTTTTTGGGTTGAAGTGGTGAGTACTGTGGTTTATTTAAAAAATAGGAGTCCTACAAGAAGTCTTGAGTTTAAAACTCCTTTTGAATCTTTATATAGATATAAACCTACAGTAGAACTCTTAAGAATATTTGGATGTAAAGCATTTTCCCACATACCCAAGGAAGATAGAAAGAAATTAGACTCAAAAGCCATTAGATGCATTTTTATAGGGTATTGTTCGTCATATAAAGCATACAAATTATTTAATTCCTCTACTCACAAGATATTTGTTAGTAGAGATGTTAAATTCCATGAGCAGGATAGTGAAGAACCTGATAAGCACTATGATGGATGGGAAATTCCATACTTTGAAGAAGAAGAAGAAGAAGCATAGAACAATCAGGGTCAACAACAAACAAAGGCAGAGAATGAACAACAACAACAACAACAACAATAGTAACAATAGCAGTAGTAGGAAGAAATAAGGTTTGACACCACCACCCCACCACTCAGGAGATCAAGTAGGAAAGCTCAAATGCCTGCAAGATATAGGGAAAATGTTTTTATAACTAGTATGATGAATGTGGTTGAACCATCTAGTTATAAATAAGCAAATGAAAATAATGAATGGAAAATAGCCATGGAACAGGAATATGATTCAATAATCAGAAACAACACTTGGGAATCGGTAGAACTCCCTAGAGGAAAACAGGTCATATATTGCAGATCGTTATATAAACCAAAAATTAATGCAAATGGAACTATAGAAAAACTGAAAGCTAGGTTGGTTACAAAGGGGTACACACAAAAAGAAGGGATAGATTATGAAGAAACCTTTGCCCTTGTAGCTAAATTGAACACCAACAGAATGTTAATTGCGTTAGCTACCAAGAAACATTGGATGATGCACCAACTAGATGTAAACTCTACATTTCTGAATGGATAACTGAAAGAAGAGGTTTATTTAGAGAAACTGGAAGGGTTTGTCCAAAATGGAAAAGAACATTTAGTCTGTAGGTTGAAGAAATCACTCTATGGACTAAAACAAGCTCCCAGGACATGGTATGAGAAAATTGATTCATTTTTTCTACAAGTTGGCTACAATAGAAGTAAGAATGACCCTAATGTTTACACCATGAAAGATGAACAAGGGTGCGTAGTGCTGATTTCATTATATGTAGATGATTTGATAATTATAGGTGATGTTATATATCTAATTGATGAAATCAAGCAACAGATGTCACAAATGTTTGAGATGAAGCATCTCGGTGAACTCAGATACTGTTTAAGTCTCGAGATCTGGAGAGATTCAGGTCAAACATTTCTGTCTCAAGCAAAGTATGTCAAAAGCCTATTAGAAAAGTTTAGAATGGATCAGTGTAATTCTACACCCGTACCATTGCAACAGAACATCAAATTGCAGTGTGAGGATGGCTAAAAAGTGGTAGATGCAACACTTTACAGATAGCTAGTTGGGAGTTTGATCTACCTAACCAACACTATACCTGATTTGGCTTATGCAGTCAGCGTGTTAAGCCAATTGATGTCTAAGCCACTTGAAATCCACTGGAATGTAGTGAAGAATGTTTTGAGGTATCTACAAGGTATTGTAGATTATGGGATTATTTATACTGACTCTTCTGATGTTAGATTGGCAGGATTTGCGGATTCAGATTGGGTAAGAAATTTAGATGATCACAGATCTATAACAGGTTATGCATTCAGTCATATATTCAGGGTGATCACTTGGAGCAGCAAGAAGTAGAACATAGTCTCCTTGTCCTCAACAGAAGCAGAGTATCAAGCCATGTGTGCAGCAGCATGCGAGGTGGTTTGGTTTCAGAGACTTCTCCAGGATGTTGGGGAAGAACAGACAATCGCAACAACAATTAGATGCAACAATCAAAGTTCAATCAAGCTGGCCAACAATCCCGTGTTTCACAAAAACACTAAACATATTGATACTCAATTTCATTTCGTAAGGGAGAAAGTGCGGTCTAAAGAAATTCATCTGGAATATTGTAATACATGTGATAATGTTGTGGACATTTTCACTAAGCCCCTTGGAAAAGTAAAATTTCAAATGTTTAGGGAGATGTTAGGCATATCTATGAACCCATTCTCCATTAAGGGGGAGTGTTGAAGATAATGGAGAATATCCTAGAATAGGTAGAGTTGGTTCACGTAGCCTCCGGATAAGAATTAGTTTCTATTTCTTAGGATGTTGTTCTAACTTCCCTAAAACCATGTATTCTATTTAATGTGTAATGTTGATGAACAATGGAGAGCGTTCTATAGAGCTAGACTCTCTTGGTTCGAACTCTCTTGCGTAGCGCTGACCAGTGGGTTTTATTTTAATACAAACATTTCCATTTTTATCAATTATGCAAGAATGTTTAATGCAATTGGTCATTCTAAAAGGATAGCACGTTATAATAGATAAATATAGTATCAATATCCAACAACTATTTTATTTAAATATGAAAAGGAAAATAAATATCAAGAAACTACAATATCATAAACACATTTTTAGATTAAAAAACTACCATAATATTTAATATAAGTGTAAGTGTGTATGATATGTGGATATTTGTAAATAATAATTTTATGTGCAAATAAGAGATGTTGTTGTATTATATTTAAAATTTTATGTTATGGGTTTATAATAGAGTTTTATATGTCAATTTGATGTTTGGTTACCTTATGATCTTAAATTAAAAATTTTTGTTATTGGTTTCTTATCCATAAACAATGACGTATTATATATCAATTTGGTGTTTGGCTACGTTGTGACCTTAAATTAGATTTTTATTATTAGTGTTAGCCCAAGTTCTTTGAGATATTTTTCATGAAGGTCCTTCTAAAATCTAACTTGACTTTACAATTCAGATTCTTGATAAGATAATTGTTGATTTCTCAAAACATTGAATAAACAATTGTTACTTTGGAGATGTCAAATGAAGAGACACCAAGCCTTCAAAGAGTAAAACCTTATGGCATAACACTGATTCTTATGTCTTGGGTAGTTCAAGATTAGTGTAGCATATAATACAACCCAATAGATTAAAATTAGTTAACATCGCAATGAAAATTGCAAACTATTAATTTCCATATAAGGTGATGTCTAATAAAAGTGTATCGATAGAGGGCGTTTTCTTGAAAATTTAACAAATACTAATATTTGATTAGCATATGACTAGTTAGATGGACTATTGGAAAGTATGTTGTAACGTCAACCATTCAAATTCATAGTTCTAAAATTAAAATTGGTTGAAACTAAAAAACAAATATGATACAAAAATCAATTATTGGCGTATATGACCTAAATCTTCGTAATGTCCCCTATTAAAGTTTGCTTACTTGATTTGCAAAAAAGTGTAATTTCCTCTCTCACACATTTTTTTTTTTTTGTAAATCAGTTGATATATTAGAACACAAAAAATATTACATATGTTTACAAAAGGGGTCTACCATTTCTAGAGAGAGTAGAGAAATGAGGCCTATCACAACAAAAGATTGCTTACAAGGGCCTTATAGAACAGGAAACGTTCTGCGTACAAACTACCATAACATAACCTTGATCAAACATAGGTCAAAAAGGATAATAGCCAACCACAAAGGGCTACCAGGCATAACTAAAGAAAACCACAAACAAATAAGGCCTCTGAATGGCCCGCCGCATTATACATAGACACAGGAAAAGTAAAACCAAACAACAGAGGATAGATAGGAACCCGCAGTAAAGTTGCCTCCTCGGAATCCTACTGGTCGATTTTTTCTACTTCAAGAGGTACATAACACTTGGACCGGCTCCATCATCTTCCTTCGGAGTAATGCGAGATCTTTGGCATTTGATGGTTGTGGTTGATACCAATAGTGACATTGATCCCCTGGAAAATAGATAGCTTGAAGAGCTGAATGAAAGTGCCCAGGCTCTGAGCCAGCATCCTCAGTTCCTCCGTGAGGGAGTTTATGGTAATTTCCAGCTTGTCCAGCCTCACTGAATTTTTGGCCGAGGCCAGGGAGTTCGCTTGGTAGGCTTCCTTCAGAGCTGCTCCTGGCACGCTCAGGGCTTTAGCTAGAATTTTTTTCATTTGCCAAGCCTCACTCTATGTTCTCTAGAACTGGGTGGCTCTGGTTGCTGGGGTGCTTGGGTCCAAAAGACAATCAACCTCCTCACTGATAATGTTAATTTCCATCTCTTCATGGGCTTCATTCACCTCAACTTGGAGTTCTTCAATATACTATTTACCTTTCTTGGAGACAAAGGTGTCGTAATTCTCTTGGGCTATTTTTAATTCCCTGGTTTCTCTAGTACTTGAGGTTTTTCTCTTCACCATAGTACTATTGGAGGTTCCAGCAGTTGATAATCAGGTTCCTATACACAACTCAGTATACACAGGGCTGAGCTTTGAGAAATAACAAGGTAGGTAAAATCTATCTCAGTGGGCTGTGTATTAATAGTGAAGGATGTAGTGTGAGGGTCCACGATCATAACCGAAGCCACCGTCTTTTCCATTTTTCCATCAATCTGAATCCTCAACAGGTGACTGATGATCTTCTTGTTATTGCAGTTGATTACAATGGGAGTACCACGCTTTTCACTGAAGAAATCAGGCCACGTGTACTTGATCCGTGATAGGTTGGCTGACCTCTTTCCCTGTTGTAGATCTTCCACCTTTCCCAATGCGAGCCATAAAATTTCCACTCGCGGTGCCATTTCTAGGCATTACGGATTAGGGAATGAACATTTGTGGCTAACCTCATAATTCATTGATCAATGATGCCATGTATGCCATCCTTCTCTCCTGACATGCCTATGAGGTCTTGCCTTGAGATTTGTAGGTATTTGTCCCGAAGATTGGCATAAGCGACGGTCTGCCAACAGGTGTCATTGTTATGATTATGATGGTCAACTGCATGGTTTTCTAGGCTATTTTCCATTGCATTCGCACTACGCCTAATTTCCTGTAGGAAGACCCCATTGATAGTAGAGAGGTGTTTAGCTATGAGCTCAGTTACCATGGCTAGGTGTCAGTGCTTTGTTACCTTCTTAGACCACAAACTAGTTTGTAATTTCCTCACAGCGTCTATGGCTAAGAGAAAGTCTCCTTCCACAATTGTTGCCCCTTTCCCCAAGTGGATTAGGATTTGCAAACCTTGCTCCAAAGCTACAAATTATGCCTTGTTGTTGGTGGATTCCCCCAGAGAATTACTGTATAAGTGAAGAATTTCTCCTTTGTTGCTGCATACTACACCTCCAAGGCTAGCAGGGCCAGCGTTGCCCCAAGTGGCTCCATCAAAATTTAATTTTTGAAATCATGGTTGAGGAGGTTGCCAGGAGAGCATAGAAGAAGCGGGTTGAGGTTGTTGAGCCAGAGAATTATGATCAGTTGCAGCAATTATGCCAAAAAACTGTAGAATTCGACTGTCATTTGCAGATGGCCTGTTTGCCTAGTCTGCTTTACATCTAGTGAGGATAATTTCACGCATATTTTGCATGATATCTGTCCTAGTGGTATCTAGCTACCTAGAGTATTTTTGAAAAATTCTTCTGTTTCTTTCTTTCCATGTGGACCAGACTATAAAACCTGAGCTTAGCTTCCATAGGATAATTACAGTGTTGTAGGTGGAATATTTGGTTATCAAGTTGACTATGCTATCTTGAATGTATTCTCTATTCGTGTCTATTTGTTTAAAGATTTCCTCCATCCAGAACCATAGTTTATTGGTCCATTTGCAATTATTGAGGAGATGGTTCATTGATTCCTCTTCCTTTTCACAGAGTGGACATCGGGAAGGACCAATGAAGCCTTTTTTGCATAGGTTCTCCCAAGTGAGGATCTTACGATGCATTAAGAGCCATAAGAAGGTTTCTATCTTTGGCCAGATTTTGGTGTCCCAGACATTTTTGTGTCAATTCACTTTCTCTTCTTGATCCCCATGCTCTAAATAAAGTCTGGCTTCCTTTAGGTTGAAAGTGCCTCCATCAAGTTTACCCCATCTTAGTTGATCTTCATCTTGAGAGTAATGGATCTTCCTTTTATCCATACAAGAGTGCAAGGATAATAGAAGGTTATCCATTTCATTTTCCTATGGGGTAGTGTTAGGGTCCCATTGTCTCCAATGTTGGTCCACAGTTCTATCTTTCTAGTATTGATTCACTGTGAATTTTCCTTGTTCCTGGAACCTGTACTGCAGGGGAAGATAGTGAGGACTTTCAAGCTTGGGAAGTTGTTGCCAAGCATCTTCCCAAAAGAGAGTTGTGTTACCATTGTGTATTTCCCAGAAGCAGTGCTGTTGTATGATATTTCGATTGGCCTTTTCCAAGTTCCAAATGAGGGATCCAGCTAGAGGGTCAATCATTTGAATGAGATCCCGAGGGCTCCAGTTTTCTACATACCTGGCTTTCCATAGCCTGGCCCAAGGTGTCTATGGTTCTTTAACCCATATCTACCAGAGTTTGGCCCCACAAGCTTTGTTTACTGTGTCCGGGTGTTGAAGTCCCAAACCACCCAAGATCTTGGGTTTACAGAGTTTTTCCCAAGTTACAAGAGCCCATTTGTGTTTGTCATATTTTCCAAACCATTGGAAGGTTCTTTGAATGTTTCTAATCTTCTGGAGAACTCCTCTGGGAGCCAAAAGGATGGAGAGCATATACTAAGGGATGGCTTGTAGGACAGCCTTAGTCAGGACAAGCCGGCCAGTGAAGTTAAGGACCCTATTAGTCCAATGTTTGCATCGATCCTTGAGGTTAGAGAGCAGTTTCTCCCAGTGGATCTTTTGCCAAGGTTTATTAGTTAGAGGGATTCCTAGATATTTAGAGGGAAGGCTTTGCCTTCTGAACCCAAGGAAAGCAGTAAGATTTTTCTAGATTGCTAAGTGAGTATTGAAAAATAAAATGGAGAATTTGTCCAGATTAAGGTCCATACCTATTGCTTGACTGAAGAGATTAAGAATAGCTTTGAAACCTTGGGCTTCCCGGATCATTGGTGTACCATGGATCATGATGTCGTCCACAAATTGTTGATGTGTAGTGGTTGGACAGGTTGGTAGGGGTTGGAGGCCCTAGATAAAGTTTCTCCTTAGCAATTTTAATGATACGACTCAGGCCTTCCATCAAAATGACAAAAAGAAAAGGGGAAATGGGATCCCCTTGACAAATGCCTCTAGAGGGGACAAAGGGGAAGGTGGGATCTCCATTCACCAGGATAGAAAAGCTGGGGGATTTGATTAGGGCTAGAATCTAGTTGATCCAGCGATGAGAAAAGCCGAAGGCTTCCAGAATGACTTCCAGATATCTCCAACTGACCTTATCATAGGCTTTCGAGAGGTCCAATTGAATGATCATACATGATTTTTGCTGGGATTGAAGAGTGTGAACAATTTCCTATGCTAGCAGGACATTATCCATTATCTATCTACCCTCCACGTAGCTCAATTCCTCCTCTGATATTATCAAAGGAATAATTTGCTTTAGTCTGTTGGCCATTACTTTGGAGATAATCTTATAAAGAACGTTTCACAAAGCAATTAGCTGAAATTTAGAAGGGGTACTTGCTGCCTCCTCTTTGGGAATAAGGACGATGAAGGTAGAATTAAGTGATTTGAGGATGCATGAATATTTACGGGAATCTTCCACCACCTCCCACATTTCCATATGCACAATTTCCCAGCAAGCTTTATAAAATTCAATGGTGAAGCCATCTGGTCTTGGTGCATTTCCATCGGGCATCTCTTTCACTGCTTCTTCCACCTCCTCCATGGTAACAGGGTGGTCTAAAGATTTATTCTAATCTTCAGTTATTAAGCTTGATATGGAGGTCATGACTTCCCTAATAGCCTCTTCCCTATCAGTGTCTGGTTCCGTTGTTATGAGGCTAAAGTGATTAGTGAGGAGGGAGGAAATATCACGAGGAGAATGGAGGGGAGTGCCTTGTTCATCCTTCAGCTAGGTGATTTTGTTGGTGCACCTGTAATCTATAGCCGAATGATGGAAAAACTTGGCGTTTTTTCCCCTTATTGAGCCATTGAATGCGAGATTTTTGTCTCCAAAGTATTTCCTCCTGCTGGCATCTTTCATTCCACTTTTGCATTAGGACTTGCTCTGTGTTGATGGAATCCTAGGTGATGTCCCCATTGAGCCATTCTATGTGGATTTGTGCCATCTGTTCCTCCAAGGCCTGTTTGTCTTTGAAGATGTTCCCGAAGACCTCTTGGTTCCAAGACCTGAGTCGAGCTTTGATGTTGATATGGTAATCACCCTATGAGTGACCTCAGTTAAAGATTTATTAAATGAAGGTATTACAGACTCATGTGCTGGTGTGTGTCTATGTTATTTAAGCAACAGATTGATCAGATTGCAAATACACAGACACTTGAAATGGAAAATAGCAGAGAAATACAGTAAGAAAATGCAAGAACACAAGAAATTAATAAGTATTTCACCTTATCCTCCAGGGCTACATCTTTGGTCCAACTCTTAGTGGTGGCCATCTTTTATTGTGTCTTGAAGTAGAGAATTACAATGAGGGAGCTCAATATGAGTCTCCTAAAATAAATTGGCCTGGCAGGGTGGTTCTTGGATTCCCTAAGCCACTAGAGTATACAGACTCTTTTCCTTACCAGCTCTTTGACCTCTCTGGTCTGACAAATCCTCTCAGGGATGGCTTGAATCTCTCAAGCTCTCTGGTGCTCGACACTACCTTTGGTCAGCTCAGCCCTCTATCTTCTTTCTGCTTTTTGCTTCACTAGTTCTTCTCTTCTTTGTCTTCTATTCTCGGTGTTCGGCTCCGTGTCCCTTCTGTTCTTTGTTCATGGCTTTAAAGCCATTCGAGTTCATGGTGGTTCGATTCCTCTTCCGTCTCCATCGGATTGCTTGCTTGCAACTGCGCTTGGAGTTCCCTGTCTCGGCGTCATCATCAAACCCACAGGGAGTGGTCACTTATCCTCTTGCAAACTGTGCCAGCCTGCTTTGTCGATTCAATTCTTCGGTTACATCGTGAATGAGTCTTCCGCCAACTTAGCGATCAAAGTGAACCTCAAATTCTTCTAAATCATGGCTTATTCCCTCATTAAATCCAGTCTTACCATCAGGTGCGATATCAACCATCGGATTTGGATCCCACAGATCCAATGCCATCCACTCATTTCGCACAGTTGACTTGCTTGATCGTTAGTGCACGATGAGCAGCAGTTTTCTCTCTCCTCCACTTGCCACACATCGGGCACTGAGTGGAATCGCTCTGTTTTCATCAAAACTGCTTACTGCCCATGGATGCCCCCAATCAATACCACCGGTTTTGGAGTGGGTCCCGCCTTTAGCCTATAGCCTTTTTGTCCCACAGTTTTCTCGGCTCCCACACGACTGAGTGCTCAGGGCCTCTCCTTCTTAAGGGTTTTCGATGTGCGATTCGCGCTTCAAAAACTCCCTCTGTTTCCCAATCTAGGCTCCCTAGGGGCTAGTTTCACCTCCTGTGTAGTCTCCATGGACCTCGGTCAACGCGCTTTGACCGAGGTCCTCGTCATTCCATGCTGGCTACTAACTGCCACTATTTTAGAGGTGTTTTTGATCACTGCTCTTAATTTTTTGAAGTCTATCCCAACCTGGTACAACCATGGTTCTTTTGATTATTCATTATGGATCCAATTCGAATCACAACCTTCCCACTGAAAAGATTTTGGACCACCAAAAGTTTGTTTTCTTTCAAGCATCGACTAAGTGAGGGTATTGCTGTCTCACTTGTCCAATCTCAATCCACTTTGCACTGCTCGGCTTCGAACCTTTGAGCCCAATTCTGAGGTACTCAACATCTCCTTTATGCGTCGTCCTTACCTTCTTGTCCAACACTGTGTCTTCCTGCAATTCATTAAGATATTTAGGTAGCAGGTCATCAATAGAAGGCAATTGACTTTGCTCTTCAGGATCCTCAATTAGAGAAGGTTCAAATAACCTCAAGCAGTCTGCATTTATGACTGAGTAGATGTGCATGTAAGCTGGTAGATCAAGGCGAAAAGCATTTTCACCAATCTTCTCAAGTATTTTGAAGGGTCCATACCTGATAGAATTTATCTTTTTACCTTCACCTTACATCCTGTCCTTGCTGATATATAGCCAGACCTGGTCTCCAACTTGAAAACTATGCTCCATCTAATGCTTGTCATTCCTAGCCTTGTATTTGGCTTGGCTCTTTTCCAGTTGTTCCTGTACTACCTGGTGGATCTCCTGGATTTGTTCAATGAACATAGTTGCCTTGTCCACATCATTGTGTCCATCAACTATGGTATCTTTACCAAAGACAAAATCCAAAGGAGACCTTGGTGTGAAACCAAAACAGGTCTCAAAAGGAGATCCCTGTGTAGAAGAGTGTTTTGCTCTGTTGTAAGCATGTTGCACAACAAATGTTCATCCAAAAGCTTAGGATGTTTGCTGCAATATCCTATAAGTAACTGGATCACTGTCCTATTAACTACTTCTGTTTGGCCATCAGTTTGTGGATGAAAAGCTGCACTTTTCTTCAGTTTGGTGTCCATCAGTTCCCACAGACTTGACCAAAGCTTCCCCATAAATCGAGTGTGTTGATTAGATACAATGGAAGTGGGTAATCCAAAATGAACCCATACATGTTCAAAGAACAGTTTTGTAGTTTGTTCAGCTGTAATCTGTTTATTACAAGGTGTTAGCACCTAAATCTGCCTCAGGCTGAAGGAAGGCAAAATTTAGGGTAACCACAAACCATGCTCAGTCTGGTAGCTAGCCCTACCAGAACAGGAGAGGTCTCTCTCCGAGTCACGCTCAGTGAATAGATGAACGAAAAAGGCCTGAGATGACTTTCAATGAACTATTTATCTTAGGCTAGTAAGTGAAAATGAAAATAAGGAGTGATTTTTATGAATGACTGTGTTTCTGGGATGTTATGGGACCACTGGACCTCAAATGAAACAGAGAACTTAATACAAAGGCATAGATTATTTTGTGAGGCAGGGTAGGCAAAAAGCCTAGCAATTTATTTAAGATTGTGCGGAATGGAGAGATTGATTAAGAAGGTGAAAAGGGCATGGACAACATGAATCCTTTTCAACAGAAGAAATGAACACTGAACATGAAATTTTCCCACAGGCAGAGCAATAAAATTGAATTATACCTTAGCTAACTTAGAAAATTTCAATGGAAATGAACATGAAATAAGCTATGAAACATAACAAGATACATATGAAACATAAGAGACACCTTTGCTACACTCACAACCTCATGAATCTCATGAAACAGAGCCACTGCCTTTCATTAATCCTCTGTAAAAAATATACAATGCAGAAATAGAGTTTCTTTCCCCACGGTCTCCCAGAAGTTACAAGCCAACCAACCCTTTGCAAATGGTTTGCATACAATATATAGAAAGTGCCATGAAGAGATAGAATGCCCAAGGGTTGGGGAGTTACTCGAATCATTACAAACTGAAGGTGGAGAGCCAAACAACAGCTACAGGTGCA
Organism: Pinus taeda; assembly: GCA_000404065.3. Classification (NCBI taxonomy): domain Eukaryota; kingdom Viridiplantae; phylum Streptophyta; class Pinopsida; order Pinales; family Pinaceae; genus Pinus; species Pinus taeda. The sequence goes on along the minus strand of APFE031324982.1, from coordinate 169,169 downwards.
GCGCCACAAACATGAAAAATGGCTTGGTGGCCCTTTGCCTTCCTTTGCCACTTGGATAACTGACCATCTGGAGTGAAAATAATTATAAAACTACCTTAGGTGGTGAAAAACTAAAGTGCATATGAGTGGGCCCAGGGAAGCGAAATTTCGCGAAATGGAGGCATTCTGGCCTTTTTTCCTATATGCGCCGCGCCCCTTTCCTGTACACATCGTGCCACTTTGAGGCCAGTTTTGAGGCACTTTCTGGAGTCCAAAATGTGCCCAAGTGGGCTTGTTGGGAAGCTTGTCCTGTCTACTTTCCAACCCAAGTAGAATTTTTGAATTTTGAGCTCATTTCCCCTCCAAATATTCATTCTCCCAAGGCTTCTTCCTGTGTGTCAAAATAGGGGCAGTGAGGCCATTTTTGAGTTTATTTTTCCCTTTTTGTGGCCAAGATCTTTCCCAATTTTCTTTCTCCCCCCAAATTTCTTGCTCCTAGTGCTAGTAATTTTTATTTTGCATGCTGAATCCAAAAACGCAAACCATTTCTCATTTGGAGCTCCCAATCTTACGCGTTATAGAGAAAAAACCTATTTTTGTGCCAAAAATTTGTCATGTGACCAAAATTTTCCCAAATTCTTTGAAACTTGGGCTAGAGGTCCTCTATGAAGTGCTATGTTATGCCAAGGAAGCTTCAGCCAAGATTCCAAGCTGATATTACTCTTTTGCCTTTCTTTCTTCCTTTGTTGCTTCTCTCAATTTAGCCTTCAAGCTCCTTATTCAGGCCTTTGCGCTCATGTTCTGTACCTGTAATGACAAGCCATCCTCCTCAGTATGGCTTTGTCCCTGTTTTCCTTCTCTAGATTTTTCTCCAAGTGTATATTGACCCGATCCAGCTAAGACTCACGGTTGTTGTTGATCTCTTGCTCTAAGGTAGTGAGCTCGATCCCTCTCTGCTGGACAGCTTGTTGATTTTCACGAATGCTTTGCAGCTCCATGATTGTCTGTTGGTCCTCAAGTTGTTTGTTTCTCTTCTCCAGATACTTGATGACACATCTAGCCCTCTCAAAATTCAGTATCAAGTCTTTGATCTTCGTGTCCTGCTCCTGAATGGTCATCCTAAGTTTGGCATTTTCTGCCTCTGTCTCTTCATCCGGAATGAGGATGACATCGGTCTCCTGTGCACCTAATGGCCCCTCATCATGCACAGGCTCCTTCCCCTTGTCCAATACCTATGAAGTTGATGCCGAAAGCGAGGCCCCTTCCACCCCGGGTGGAGATAACACTCGCTTTGCTGCTGCAAATAAGTTCCTACTGCCTTTCTGAAATGTCACCAAAAATGGCATGATCATGGTCTCACGGCACTCATGCTGATAAGAAGGACCACCCAACTCCTGCTCGGGCTCTGATAGTGCCTTTGGTGTGCTGAAGAAGTCATGGGAGATGAAGTCCTCCCAAGCAATGCCCTGCAATCCCAACTGATGATCTACCAAACTCCGAATGAGAGCGAAGTGATAGACACTGTTAAGCTGCTGTTGAGGGGTCTTATGTAGCATGAAGGTGTTCATCCTCTCTATATTCCTGCATATGAAAAATGGGAGGTTCATCATCCTCACCCTGGTAAAGTGCATGAGCAAGCAGACATGATAGGCATACAGTCTAGAGAACTTCCCCTCATAGCTGAAGTATTTCATGATCAATCTCATGAGCGAAGCATACTCATTCTTCAAGTATCTGAAGGGAAATACTCTTGTGAGCTCATTCAAGAATCTGGTTTTGATGTAAGGCTCATAGAGTTTCCTTTCCACCTTCTTCTTGTTATGCCACTGCTCCCCAACATTTGGTATACCTGTTGCCACTGATATAGTTTCGGGTGTCAATGTGAAAGAGACCCCGACCAAGGTATACTGACCTCCATGTAGATGAAGCACAAATAAACGGGCCAACTCATGATGAACTTTGAGATTTGTCACCCTTTGACAAAATTCGAAACATGATAAATACTGGAAGGATGACATGGCAAGAGGGCATGCTTGTAACTTGGTGAGGGTAGTGGGTTCATCCCTGACATGTTTGCCACTCTTGTGGTGTCTCCTGGGAGCCTGCTCTTCTGAGGATGAGTCACTCTGTGTCTCCCTCTCATACTCAGACGAATGCTGCGATGACATGACTGCAATGTGGGCTGTGATTAGTCTGCCCCTTTGATGATGGTGTGAGGCTGGGTGCCTTTGAAGTATTTGTTACCAAGGGGAAAAATGAAACAGAGATTGTTAGGAAGGGAGTGTTGAAATGGGAATAAGGGTTATAGGGAGGAATTTGTTAGGGATGTGGGAGGAGTTTGGGATTTTTGATGGGGTAGGGTTTAGGGTTTCTATTGAGCAATAGGAGGAGGGGAAAGGGAATATGAGTTTGGTAGTGTTAGGGCAGTGATGATAGGAAAAAATGACATAGGGGAATAAGGGACAGGTGTAGGGTAGGTAGAATGAGCCTTGGCAGCAATGACACTATTACACAACCCTAGCAAGATGGTCTCTTGGTGTCTTTATATGGTTGCTTTAAGAGTTTTGCTTCATTTCAATCATTGAGCATAGAAACCACCATATCTTTAACCAATTTGATGAACAAGTGAGTTAATAGAGCCTACCTTGCAAATTTATGTGCTTCAAAAAAAAAATTGAGTGAGTTTGGCACGTTTTGGGCACTTTGCCTGTGTGCGCTACATGCAAAACCCAGTGTGTTGCGCCCTGGGTATGCGCCGCGTCCGTTATAAGTTTGAACTGTGGGCAAGGCCTCTGTGCGCCGCGCCCCAAAAACTGACTCCAACTTGCTCCAAATGCTCACCAATGCACTCCAATCATTTTGCAATGTCTCCCACTAGTTTTGATTTGCACAATGCCTCTGATTTTGGTGGAAAACTTGTATAAAGCCTTGGGAGAGATGAGTTTGATTTTTTCCTCTTCAAAAACCCATTTTTCTAATGTTTGAGTTTTGCACTTTTTCACTGACTTTAAAACACACTGATTTTCACTTTCCCTTTGAAATTTTAGCTCGAATGATGCAATTTTCAACACTCTTTGCGGGGGTTGCAAGACAGGACATGTGGCCACAGAAACCATGACTGCATCTGAAAAAATCACTTGACGATTTTTTTTTTAAATTTTGCCATAAATGACACTGTTTGACTTTTCTTCAAAATAGAGTTTTGAAGAAGAGTTGGAGCCTATCCATATTACGATGAAGCTTTCTGAACCATAACTATGTAAGGGCCTCACTCTGGCCTACATGGCTCTACTAGACATGTTTCAAGTACCAAATTGATGAATTCCTAGACCTAGACCTCGAAATGACCTTTGTCGTTTAAAGGACCAGACCTTGACTGTCATGGACTTTGATGATGATTGACAAAAGACCTGAGCTAGCAGGAGCCAGACATGAGACTATAATGACCTTCTCCGTCAGATTATGGCATGCCCCTAGCGGAATGCAACTGGGAGAATGGAGCGGGACACCTAATCATGAAATGCATAAAGAGTTTTGATCTCTGACGGAGGACTAACCAGACCGACTCTAACATTGGCTCCAATGGGGGATGGTAGCTCCTTGGAGGTGCCAAGAACAGCGGATCTCTGGAGGAGCTAGACAGTGCCTTCATCCTTTGGGCTATGGAGTCATCATTTTGATAAATAATACCAGACTCTGACTCATTTATGAAGTTGAAATGACCAAAACATTGACTCAAACTTGACATTAAAATGACTTAAAGACTAATTTGAACAACTCTAACAAAACTGAAATAAAATGGTATTTACAATGATAGTGGAAGTAGCATTTGATAACTTAGAATTGGTACCACTTGAGCAGTCGACCATTGATCGGCCCTCCTGGACAATCCTCTCTGTTTATTTCCTTAAGAAGAAAAGCATTCTGCCCCTGATATGCTGCGATCTTGAAAGGACCTTTCCAAAGGTTTTCGAACTTACCGTGCTTGCCTTTCTCCTCATTTCTTGCATCCCACTTCAGCACTACATCATCCACCTGAAATTTATCCACCTTTTCCTTTCTATCATAAATTTTCTTGATTTTCTCCTGCAATTTGGATGTGTTCTTGAAAACTTCTTCTCTGGTCTGCTACAAGTGGACCATTTGATTCAGCCTCCTTTGCATGGGATCTTCTTCACTGCTAGCCTCCTAAAGAAGTTTGACAACCATGGCAGCGAGAGAGGAAGGAAGTACTGTATCAACTCCGTAAACCAGCTCAAATGGTGACGTACCTATGGACTTCTTCTGGCTGACCCGATCTGCCAAAGCGCATTTACCAACCTTTTATGCCAGCTCTTCTTGTTCATTTCCAGCAGCTTCTTGATTATGTTTACCAATGATTTGGTTGAGGACTCTGCCAATCCATTGCCTTGCGGACGATAGGTAGTTGAATTACCCAAAATAATGTGATATTTATGACAAAATTCTACCATCCGCTTTGATTTGAAAGCTACTGCGTTATCGGTGATTATCTTGTTCGGAAAACCAAAGTGAGACAAGATGTTATTTTCGAGGAATGAAATGATCACCACATATGTAGCTTGTCTGGTGGGGATCGCCTCAATCCATTTTGTGAAGTAATATGTGGCTGTGAGGATCCATTTATGTTGTCCAGAAGATGCGGGATGAATTTTGCCAATGAAATCCAACCCCCATTGCTGAAAAGGGGTTCTCACCTCTATGGGCTTGAGTGGTAGAGGCTGTAACTTTCACTTTCCTTCAAAAATTTGACACTTATGACAATGCTTAACCATCTTATATACATCAGCAAACAATGTCGGCCAATAGTACCTTGCTCTCAAACTTTTGTTCGTTGTTGACTTCCAAAAGAGGTGACCTCCACAGTCTCCTTGGTGGCAGTCCTCCATGACTTGCTTTGCTTCCTTTTCCGCCAAAAAATTTAACAAAACTCCACCGGGATCTTTCCAATATAGTGCTGAATTAAGAATGCAGAACTTGGCAGCCTTCAACTTAAGTGTTCTCGCTTTGTTTCTAGTCATGCCGGGCGGAGGTGACAAATTTTTGAGCACATATATGATATCATAATACCATGGAGAAAGAGTAAACATTTCAGATATCTGAATTGGCAGTTCTTCATCATTCTCATCGGACAAAGCAGCAGTCAGATTTATGTCCAAAGCATGCAAGTTTGATTCAGCCATTAGCTTCGCCAATCCCTGTCCTTTCACCAATTTTGTGGGCTTTATTTCTATGTCATATTCCAGCAAGGTTGCAATCCACTTGCCTCTTCTTCCTTCGGGATCGGCCTGCACTAAAACATCCTTTACAACAGTGTTAGGAACATAGGCCAGAACATGAGAATGTAGAATATACACCCGGAAATCTTTCAATGCCTTCACAAGTGCAAGAGCCTACTTTTCAATGATGTTATACTTTAAAGTTGTGTCTCATATAGCTCTGTTGAAAAATGCAATGGGTCTTTCATGATCCTTTCTCTTCTGCAATAATACCGCTGCCATAGTATGCTCCAAAGCAAATGAAAACAATATGAAATCCTGAGTATAGTCCGGGCTTACTAGAACTGGTGTTGAGGAAAGAGCCAATTTGACCAAATTAAAAGATTTTACCCCCTCTTCCATCCATTTCACTTGGCTGTCCTTCTTAAGCATGTTTGTCATTTCTTTTATATGCTCCGCAAGATTGGGTACAAAGTGGCGGAGCAAGTTCATCTTGCCATTGAATGATTGTATCTCCTTTTTATTCCAGGGCAGATCTATTTGCTAAATTGCTTGCACATGTGCTGGGTCAATACGGATGCCATCCTTGGAGATAATGTGTCCGAGTAGTTTGCCTTCTTCCATGGCGAACAGGCTCTTCTTTGGATTCAGCGACAAGCCATATTTTCTGCACTTTAGGAATACAATTTTAAGATGGCACATGTGCTCTTCATCAGATTTAGAAAACACAGTCAAATCGTCCAAATACACCACCAAAAAGACATCCTCCTCATTTGCAAAAGCCAAGTCCATAGCATGCTGAAATGTGGCACCCACATTCTTCAAACCGAAAGGCATTTTCGCATAATGAAAGGTCCCCCATGGAGTGGTGAACGCTATCTTGTCTCGGTCATCCTCATGGATAGAAACTTGGTTATATCTGGAATAACCATCAAGCAGTGACATGCGAGATGCCCCCACTACTCGCTGAAGTATATGGTCCATTTTGGGCAGTGGATAGTTGTCCTTCAATGAGACTTTGTTAAGATTTCTGAAATTGATGCATAAGCGAATTTCCCCTGTTTTTCTCCTTACGGGTACCAAGTTGGAGATCCAATCTGAAAATCTGATTGGCACAATGATTCTTGATTTGTACAACCCATTGATCTCCTTTTCAATAGATGGCAGCAACTTTGGATTTAGCCTTCTCAACTTTTGTCTAAATGGTTTTTGATTAGGCTTGATGGGTATAGTGTGCTGAATTATATTGGTGTCATATGTCTTTAAGTCAGAATAGTCCCAAGCAAATACATCTACAAATGAAGACATCAAACTGATATATTTATCCTTGATCTTTGGCGGCAATGCTTTGGACAATTTTACCAATTTCGGATTCGCAGTTGTCCCGATATTGACCTCTTCCACACCCTTCTCTGTTGGCTGCAACGTTGACTTGCGGGCTACATCATCCTGATCGAAGAGTTCTTCTAGAGGTATCAAGCCTTTGGGAATAACGTTATTCTTCAGCTCCATCACATCCATTTCATTGATTTGCATTTCATCTGTACCATTTCCTTTTCCATCATCATTTTCTTCATCAATTGAGGTCTCTTTAAACTTGTCTTTGTTTTGCAGAAAATCATCAATCTCGTCATCATCTTGGAACACTTGCCAATATATGTAATTGTTTGGAATGGTTGGACGGTGCTTGACATGGATTTCGAATTTGTTACTAGAGTTCATTGGGATTTTCAAACTACTTGTTGCCTTAGCAAGAGAATCGGAAATGCTATTTTGTATGCGAGGCACACATGTCAAGGTGTATTCTGAGAATAATTTCAAAATGTTTAGGATTGCATTACAGTAGGCCCGCATCCTAGGATGCTTTGCTTGATATTCGCCTCTGATCTGCTTGATAACCAATTCGGAGTCACCATATACGGAAATCCTCTTAGCGTTCAGCTTTCTTAGAATCTTTAGGCCAGCAATTAGAGCTTCATACTCAGCTTCATTATTTGAACATTCAAAAGCCAACTTGTAAGAGCATACCCATACGTTACTAGGGACCTTGTTTGGGGCGGAGAAGGGACTGTGTACCCAAATTCCTATTCCAGCGCCATCATTTCCTATTGCTCCATCAAAATCCATGGTCCAAAAACCTTCCTCCCCCTCTTGCAAGTGCTGGAAATCTGTTTGTTGTGCCTTTCCTGCTTGCTGTCCATTGCTTTCAGCTGATTGCCCAATAGTGTTATGTTGTTCTTGTTCCTCTTTCTTCAAAACTTCTCTGAAATTTTCTGTTATTTTCGGAATATCATCTGCTTCTACCAACTAACTATCTATATCATTTAAACTATCTGAATACAAAACAAAATACTCTAAATCTGTACATACATAGTTAATAGGATGATTTATTGGTTTCTCCTTGCTTGTGATCATGTACTTCATTTTCTGTTCCCAATATAATTTCCTCATTTGTCCAAATACTGGAATCGTTGCATAGGAGAAGTCTAGTTGTAGTGTCCCTTTTAGTTTCACTACCCAAGACCTGGAAAGAAGCATGCCAAACCTTGGAGGAATGTCTGCCACCACAATATCCATCAAAAAATTCTTCATGGGGAGCTGATCCAAAATCACAACCAAGTCTTTGATGAGACATATACATGTTACTCTGTTGGAATCGAACGAATAGAGATCATGATATTGCTAGGTGATGTGTAGACCAAGCTTGTCCATGATTGCCTTGGGCATGAGATTGTGAGAGGCTCCGGAATCGAACATGGCGTTATGTAAAACAAAATCATGCAACCTCAAACTGATGTAGAAAGGTGGCACCTCACTATCATGAGACTCGCCATTTGGTGTTGGCCCAAAAATCATTTTAGGCTGATCATCTTCGACATTCACCATGTCGGACATTGGGTCCAAATTTAACATTTTAGATACTTGTCCTTTATAACTGTTTTTCTTCAATATTTCAGTCAGAGGGATGGATATTTTTAGTTTGGAAATCTCATTCTCTAAATTGAATGCGGGAATCCTCTCCACCTCTTTGACCAAGATTTCTTTCCTCTCCCTTTCTTTCGACGTAACTTGCTGATGTGCTGGTTCTGCTGATGTTGATTTGCTGCTCTCCGTTTCAACCACCTCCTTTCCTTTCCTTTGTGTACCAACTGAATCATTATTTGGCGCTTCAACATCCTTCTTTTTCTGAATGGGTCTGACTGGAACATCCCTGTTTCTAAGTGAATATCACTGATGTTGGGCAGACAAAGCATTCATGTAGCCTCTTTGGTATTCCTCTGATTGCTCCTCCAAGATGGTGTCGCTTGCTAGAATGAAATCTCCATCTTTGTGTGCAGTTGAATTCTTTGCGTACTCCTCCTCTTCAGTGAGATAAGTAGGAAAATCTTCAGGAGTAAAAAGGTGATTTTCTTCGCCTATTACATTACCGTCTTCATGTGATTCCGGTCCATGCACAAAATTTTGCTGCAAAGGTGTTTGTACTGATTGTTGCGCAATTGGGTCTTGAGCTCGTTGATCTCTCTGTCTTATCCTATACTGTGGTTGTTGCTGGCCACAGAAGTTAGGATTTCACTCTCTCAAGCATCTGCTCTACCTTCCAAAGTAGTTGATCTACCGGGGAAGATTCTTCCTTTGCAGTGACCTTCTTTTCTGCTTTTGCTCTAGCCCTCTTGGTCAACAGATTTGCTTCAATGCTGACTGCTATCTTCTACATGTCTTCCATTGTAGCCGGTTCTCTTTCTCTCAATTGATAAGCCATATCAGCATCAATACCATCCGGGAACTTCAACATGGCTAGTCCCGCAGGTGGCTTTAGATTATCTGGAATTTCTTATACACTGTATTGAATCTAATGCAATAATCTTGGACTGACTCACCAACGTTTCTCTTGATTTGCTCATATTCAGACAGAATTTGAACAGGGATCTTTTTCACTTCCCAGCGGTTCAAGAATTGTCTTTGTAGGTCTGCCAAGGTAGCGATACGTGTAGCCAGTAAACCTCTGAACCATTTCCTTACTTCACCCGCAAATGTTTGTACAAAAAGTCTCATCGCCACGTTTTCCACATCTATCTCATGAAGTTCATAAAAGTCTACCATTCTATCCACATGTTGCTGCCTCGTAATGCCATTAGGAGTGCCATCAAAGAATGGGATTTTTCTTTGGTAATCAACGGGCATATCATCTAAAATTTGAGGCAAAACAAGCAGTGTGAAACGTGCAGCCACCACTCAAAGGACACAACCTATTTTACATCAGCCTATCAAATCCTAAAATTATCATCCAGAAGCTTAGAATTATTAAGAAGCAAGGGGATTTGATTTCTCCTCAGTGGAGTCGCCACTATGTTAGCACCTAAATCCGCCTTAGGCTGAAGGAAGGCAAAATTCAGGGTAACCAAAAACCACGCTCAGTTTGGTAGCTAGCCCTACCAGAATAGGAGAGGGCTCTCTCCGAGTCACACTCAGTGAATAGATGATTGAAAAAGGCCTGAGATGAGTTTCAATGAACTATTTATCTTAGGCTAGTAAGTGAAAATGAAAATAAGGAGTGATTTTTATGAATGACTGTGTTTCTGGGATGTTATGGGACCACTGGACCTCAAATGAAACAGAGAACTTAATACAAAGGCACAGATTATTTCGTGAGGCAAGGTAGGCAGAAAGCCTAGCAATTTATTTAAGATTGTACGGAATGGACAGATTGATTAAGAAGGTGAAAAGGGGATGGACAACATGAATCCTTTTCAACAGAAGAAATGAACACTGAACATGAAATTTTCCCACAGGCAGAACAATAAAATTGAATTTTACCTTAGCTAACTTAGAAAATTTCAATGAAAATGAACATGAAATAAGCTATGAAACATAACTAGATACATATGAAACATAAGAGACAGATTTTCTACACACACAACCACATGAATCTCATGAAATAGAACCACTGCCTTTCATTAATCCTCTGTAAAAAATATACAATGCAGAAACAGAGTTTCTTTCCCCACAGTCTCCCAGAAGTTACAAGCCAACCACCCCTTTACAAATGGTTTGCATACAATATATAGGATGTTCCATGAAGAGATAGAACGCCCAAGGGTTGGGGAGTTACTCAAATCATTACAAACTGAAGGTGGAGAGCCAAACAACAGCTACAGGTGCAGCGCCACAAACATGACAAATGGCTTGGTGGCCCTTTGCCTTCCTTTGCCACTTGGATAACTGACCATCTGGAGTGAAAATACTTATAAAACCACCTTAGGTGGTGAAAAATGGAAGTGCATATGAGTGGGACCACTTACAAAAATTCGGGAAGCGAAATTTCGCGAAATGGAGGCATTCTGGCCTTTTTTCCTATATACGTCGCGCCCCTTTCCTGTATGCATCGCACCACTTTGAGGCCAGTTTTGAGGCACTTGACGGAGTCCAAAATGTGCCCAATTGGGCTCATTGGAAATCCTATCCTGTCTACAATCCAACCCAAGTGGAATTTTTTAATTTGGAGCTCATTTTCCCCTCCAAATATTCATTCTCCCAAGACTGCTTCCTGTGTGTCAAAATAGGGGCAGTGAGGCCATTTTTTAGTGTATTTTGCCCTTTTGGTGGCCAAGATCTTCTCCAAATTTCTTGCTCCCAGTGCTAGTAATTTTTATTTTGCATGTTGAATCCAAAAACGCAAACCATTTCTCATTTGGAGCTCCCAATCTTACGCGTCGCGCCAGTGGCGCGACGCGTATAGAGAAAAAATTTGTTTTTGTGCAAAAATTTTGTCATGTGACCAAAATTTTCCCAAATTCTTTGAAACTTGGGTTGGAGGTCCTCTATGAAGTGTTATGCTATCTCAAGGAAGCTTTAGCCAAGATTCGAAGCTGATCTTGCTCTTTTGCCTTTTTTGCTTCCTTTTTTGCTTTGCTCAATTTAGCCTTCAAGATCCTTATTCGGGCCTTTGCGCTCATGTTCCATGCCCTGTAATGACAAGCCATCCTCCTCAGTATGGGTTTGTCCCTGTTTGCCTTCTCTAGCTTTTTCTCTAATTGTAGATTGACCCAATCCAACCAAGACTCACGGTCATTGTTGATCTCTTGCTCCAAGGTATCGAGCTCGATCCCTCTCTGCTAGATGGCTTGTCGGTTTTCACAAATGCTTTGCAACTCCATGATCGTTTGATGGTCCTCAGTTTGTTTGTTTCTCTACTCCAGATAGTTTATGACCCATCTAGCCCTCTCAAAATTTAGTATCAAGTCTTTGATCTCTGTGTCCTGCTCCTGAATGGTCATCCTAAGTTTGGCATTTTCTGCCTCTGTCTCTTCATCCGGAATGAGGATGAAATCGATCTCCTGTGCACCTGATGGCCCCTCATCATGCACGGGCTCCTTGCCCTTGTCCAATACCTGTGAAGTCGATGCCGAAAGCGAGGCCCCTTCCACCCCGGGTGGATATAACACTCGCTTTGCTGCTGCAAATAAGTTGCTACTGCCTTTCTGATATGTCACCAAAAATGGCATGATCATGGTCTCATGGCCCTCTTGATAATAAGAAGGACCACCCAACTCCTGCTCGGGCTTTGATAGTACCTGTGGTGTGCTGAAGAAGTCACGGGAGATGAAGTCCTCCCAAGCAATGCCCTGCAATCCCAACTGATGATCTACCAAAATCTGAATGAGAGCGAAGTGATAGACACTGTTAAGCTGCTGTTGAGGGGTCTTATGTAGCATGAAGGTGTTCATCCTCTCTATATTCCTGCATATGAAAAACGGGAGGTTCATCATCCTCACCCTAGTAAAGTGCATGAGCAAGCCGACATGATAGGCATACAGTCTAGAGAACCTCCCCTCACAGCTGAAGTATTTCATGATCAATCTGATGAGCGGAGCATACTCATTCTTCAAGTATCTGAAGGGAAATACTCTTGTGAGCTCATTCAAGAATCTGGTTTTGATGTAAGGCTCATAGAGTTGCCTTTCCACCTTCTTCTTCTTATGCCAGTGCTCCCCAACATTTGGTATACCTGTTGCCACTGATATAGTTTCGGGTGTCAATGTGAAAGTGACCTCGGCCAAGGCAGACTGACCTCCATGTAAATGAAGCACAAATAAACGGGCCAACTCATGATGAACTCTGACATTTGTCACCCTTTGACAAAATTCGAAACATGATAAGTACTGGAAGGATGACATGGTAAGAGGGCATGCTTGTAACTCGGTGAGGGTAGTGGGTTCATCCCTGACATGTTTGCCACTCTTGTGGTGTCTCCTGGGAGCCTACTCTTCTGAGGATGAGTCACTCTATGTCTCCCTCTCATACTCGGACGAATGCTGTGATGACATGACTGCAATGTGGGCTGTGATTAGGCTGCCCCTTTGATGATGGTGTGAGGCTGGGTGCCTTTGTAGTATATGTTACCAAGGGGAACAATGAAATAGGGATTGTTAGGAAGGGAGTGATGAAATGGGAATAGGGGTTATAGGGAGAAATTTGTTAGGGATGTGGGAAGAGTTTGGGATTTTTGATGGGGTAGGGTTTGGGGTTTCTATTGAGCAATAGGATGAGGGGAAAGGGAATATGAGTTTGGTAGTGTTAGGGCGGTGATGATAGGAAAAAATGACATAGAGGAATAAGGGACAGGGGTAGGGTAGGAAGAATGAGCCTTGGCAACAATGACACTATTACACAACCCTAGCAAGATGGTCTCTTGGTGTCTTTATATGGTTGCTTTAATAGTTTTGTTTCATTTAAATAATTGGGCATAGAAACCACCATATCTTTAACCAATTTGATGAACAAGTGAGTTAATAGAGCCTACCTTGCAAATTTATGTGCTTCACAAAAAAATTTGAGTGAGTTTGGCACGTTCTGGGCACTTTGCCTGTGTGCACCGTGCGAAAAGCCCAGTGTGCCGCACCCTGGGTATGCGCCACACCCATTATAAGTTTGAACTGTGGGCGGGGACTGTGTGCGCTGCGCCCTGTATGTGCGCCGCGCCCCTGCCTGTGTGCGCCACGCGTCGAAATCTGACTCCAACTTGCTCCAAACGCTCACCAACGCAGTCCAATCACTTTGCAATGTCTCCCATTGGTTTTGATTTGCACAATGCCTCTGATTTTGGTGGAAAACTTGTATATAAAGCCTTGGGAGAGATGAGTTTGATTTTTGCCTCTTCAAAAACCCATTTTTCTAATGTTTGAGTTTTGCACTTTTTCATTGACTTTAAAACACACTGATTTTCACTTTCCCTTTGAAATTTTAGCTCGAATGATGCAATTTTCAACACTCTTTACGAGGATTGCAAGACAGGACATGTGGCCATGGAAACCATGACAACATCTGAAAAAATCACTTGACGACTTATTTTTGAAAATTTTGCCATAAATGACACTGTTTGACTTTTCTTCAAAATAGAGTTTTGAAGAAGAGTCGGAGCCTATCCATATGACGATGAAGATTTCTGAACCATAACTGTGTAAGGGCCTCACTCTAGCCTGCATGGCTCTACTAGACATGTTTCAAGTACCAAATTGATGAATTCCTAGACCTATACCTCAAAATGACCTTTGTCCTTTAAAGGACCAGACCTTGACTATCATGGACTTCGATGATGATTGACAAAAGACCTGAGCCAGCAGGAGCCAGACATGAGACTATAATGACCTGCTCCGTTAGATTATGGCATGCCCCTAGAGGAATGCAACTGGGAGCATGGAGCGGGACACCTAATCATGAAATGCATAAAGAGTTTTGATCTCTGATGGAGGACTGACCAGACCGACTCTAACACAAGGTATTAAAATACACATTTTGCTGAACCTATCCACAACAACATATAGATAATCATGACCTTTCCTAGATTTAGGCAGTCCTCCAACAAAATCCATGGAACCACTTTCCCAAGGGTGAGAAGGTACTGGTAATGGAGTGTAGAAGCCTAGTTTTCTATTGCTAGGCTTGATTTTAGCACACACAGTACACCCTCTTACATATTTAGAAACTATCTCATTGATTTTCAGCCAATAACAAAATCTTTCCAGTTGTGCAACTGTTTTACTTACCCCAAAGTGACCTAATATCAAAGAAGTGTGTGCTTCTCTAATTATCTTTACTCTCTCAGTTTGTGGAATGCAGAGTTTCCCACAATGATATAGGAGTCGGTCCTTCACATGATAATCCAATTCTTCTACTCTTTTGCCTTGACTCGAAGTTGCATATACATCTTTAAAGTTTATATCTTGAGCATATTGTTCAATGTAGCTTTCATGTAGTACAGAATTATGCTTAAGTATAGAATATGCACTTATAATGGGTCTAGATAACGTGTATGCAACTTTGTTATGGATGCCCTTTTTAAATCTGATGACTAAATGAAACTATTATAGAAAACCCATCCACCTGTAATGTCTTGATTGTTGCAACTTAGTTTGGGAGTGTAGATATTGAAGTGGTTGATGATCAGTATGTATTACTGTCTCTTTGCCCATTAAGTGATGTTTCCACTTTTTCACACTCCGAAATAATGCATACAATTCTTTATCATATGTAGGATAGTTGACTACTGCAGGATTAAAAGTCTCAAAATGATAACATATGGGTTTACCATGTTGTGTCAACACTGCTCCCATGGCATAGTCACTGGCATCTATTTGGATCTCAAATGGTATTTATAGATCAGGCAGTGCTAGTACAGGTGTTGTACTAATCTTTTCCTTCAAGGTGTCGAAGGCTTTTTGATGTTTTCCTCCCCACTAAAACACCTTGTTCAATCCTGTTAAAGCATGTAGGGGAGTTGCAATTGAGGAAAAATTAAAAATGAACTTCCTCCAATATTCTGCTGCTCCTAAGAAGCTTCTCACTTCTGTAGCAAACTTGGGTTTAGGCCAGTTTATAATGATTGCCACTTTAGAGGGATCTATTTTCAATCCACCATCCCCTACTATATGACCCAAATAATTTAAAGATTTTTTTCCAAATTCACATTTTGAGAGTTTAACATAAAGTTTTTCCCTTTTCAAAACATCTAATGTCTACTTAACATGATTTAAGTGTTCTTCCCACGTTCTACTAAAAATCAAAATGTCATCCAGATACACAATAACGAAATCATCAAGAAAAGGTTTGAGTACATCATTCATTAATCTCATGAAAGTAGCAGGAGTATTAGTTAAGCCAAAAGGCATAACTAGCCACTCATACAATCCCTACATTGTCTTGAAAGCAGTCTTCCATGCATCTTGCTATACTCTGACCTGATGGTATCCATTGTGCAAATCTAGCTTGGTGAAATAAACAACTTCCTTTAATTGATCTAAAAGATCATCTATGCGAGGAAGGGGATAACGATTTTTTATTGTTATCTTATTCAGTCCTCGGTAGTCAATGCACATTCTCCACGAGCCATCTTTATTTCTCACCAAAATGATTAGTGACCCACATGGTGATGTGCTAGGCCTAATGAACCCCTTCTTGAGCAACTCCTGCACTTGCTTCTTGATTTCAGCATTCTCTAAAGAAGACAACCTGTACATTCCAATGTTAGGAAATGGAGCATCTTGCTGCAAAATAATATCATGTACTATTTCCTTTTTGGGTGGCAGACCTCTAGGTTCTTGAAATAAGTCATCATACTCTGAAACAACCTTTTCTATATCAACTTTCTCTTTAGCATTACCACCCTCAAATACATTGGTTTCATCAGGTTTCTTTTCCTTTACAAGCATCAACAAGAATTGTTTGCATGAATTTATCATTCTTTTCATCTTCCCTAAGTTTATGAGAGTATAATTTCTTGATCTTGTGAGCTCTTACAAAGTATTTGATTCCATCTTTAACAAGTAGATACTTGTTCTCAACTCTATAGAAAAAATCCTTTCTATCATACAAGTAAGGACTTCCTAAAACAATTCCATATATATCCAGAGGAATTATGTCTAACTCAACCTCATCTACAAACGTTGACCCAAAATAAAACTTGAGTTTGCACTGTCTAGTCACTTGTAGTTGTGCTTTATCATTCAACCATCCTAATGGGTATGGTTTCTTATGAGGTGTAGTTGCTAATCCCAATTTCTTTACAATTGCTTCAGAAATCAAATTTACTTGTGAGCCACTATCAAACAAAGTATCAATCTTTTGATATTGGGAAAAAACTCGAATATGGAAAAGCTCATGTCTTTTTCTCTCATGCTCTTCATCAATAATAGATTGAGCAGAATTACTAGTAGATGCTTTAGAATTCTTACCTTTTATACCTGTGGCTACAATGGTTGTTTCATCTCTCGAGTCTAACCCCAAATCTTTCTGGATAGCTGTAGCAGTCTTCTTCTTCTTTCCCTCGGACTTCTTAGGTCTTAGCTCTAGATGCAGAATCCAGCAATGCTCATCATCATGCCCATCCTTTTTACAATGAGTGCATGAAGCCTTGCTTTTTTGTGCAGTGTTGGCCTTCCTTTCTTTCCACTTTTGCTTTCTTTTCTCCTTGCTCTTGCTTGCAGTGGGTTGGGATGATCCCCTGACTTCTGGACTTCCATTCTTTCCTCTAGCTTCCAGATGAGTAGCTTGTACAGATACCTCATCTATACTAGTGGGATTAAACATGAGGATGGTATGCCTCATGTGGCTATGAATACCACCAATGTACTTCAAAAGAGTCTCTGGTGAGTCTAATGAGATCCCTAGAATCAATGCTCTCTTTCTAAATTCTTGAGTGTACCCTTGCACACTTTTCCCTTTCAACTGCTGAAGAGTTTGCCAACTCATCATGGCTTGTTGGATGTAGGCCAATGGATAGAACTGCTTCTTGATTGTAGAAACAAAGTCACTCCAGATAGAGATAGTCTTACCATGTCTTTTCATGTCAGCTTGGGTTCTGCCTTCCCACCAAACCAAGGCAGTGCCTCCTAGGCATAGGCTTGCCAACTGAATTTTGCTCTTGTCTGAATCGATGTTCTGTACTCTGTAATACACATCAATTTGTCTAATCCAGTTGTATAACTTTTTTGCATTTACCTCTCCATCATATATAGGCAAGTCAAATTTAACATCTAGCTTGATCAAAGATGCTTTCTTATTATGCACAGGGCTATTGGGAGGTGTGAGAAAGTTTTCCTCTGTCCCTTTTCCTTTTGAGTGGTCATGGGAATGAGACTTATCTTCTTCTTTGTCTTATTTAGAACCTCATGAATATTCATCCTTCTGCTTTCTAAAGTCCCTATACATTTCTTCTACCATAGAATTTATAGCTAGGAAACTTTCTATGAATTGAGGGTATGGCCCCACAGAACCTTCCTCTAACATTGGCTTCCAAGGATAGACTCTCCCAATTTCAGGATTAGTTTCGACCAACTCTCCTTCTCCTGATTTGAGCTTTGATCCAGTGAGCATTAAACAGCTAAACAACATAAGCTTTTCTAACCTTACAGCCTAAAGATCTGATACCACTTGATCTGATAATCACCCTATGAGTGACCTCAGTTAAAGATTTATTAAATGAAGGTATTACAGACTCATGTGATGGTGTGTGTCTATGTTATTTAAGCAACAGATTGATCAGATTGCAAATACATAGACACTTGAAATGGAAAACATTAGAGAAATACAACAAGAAAATGCAAGAACAAAATAAATTAATAAGGAGTTCACCCTATCCTCTAGGGCTACATCTTCGGTCTAGCTCTCAGTGGTGGCCTTCTTTTATTGTGTCTTGAAGCAGCGAATTACAATGAGGGAGCTCAATATGAGTCTGCTGAAATAGAATGGCTTGGTAGTGTGGTTCTCAGATTCCCCAAGCCACTAGAGTATACAAACTCTTTTCCTTACCAGCTCTTTGACCTCTCGGGGATGGCTTGAATCTCTCAAGCTCTTTGGTGCTCGATGCTGCCTTTGGTCAGCTCAGCCCTCTGTCTTCTTTCTGCCTTTTTCTTCACTGGTTCTTCTCTTCTCCGTCTTCTGTTCTTGGTGTTCCACTCCATGTCCCTTTTGTTCTCTGTTCATGGCTTTAAAGCCATTCGAGTTCATGGTGGTTTCATTCCTCTTTTGTCTTTGTCAGATCACCTACTTGCAGCTGTGCTTGGAGTTCCTTGTCTCAGTGCCATTATCAAACCCACAGGGAGTGGCCACTTGTCCTCCTGAAAACTGCGCAACTTGCTTCGTTGGTTCAATTCTTCAGTTACATCGTGGAATGAGTCTTCTGCCACCTTGGCGGTCAAAGAGGACCTCAAATTCTTCTAAATCGTGGCTTATTCCCTCGTTAAATCTAGTCTTACTGTTGGGTGTGATATCAACTGTCAGATCCAGATCCCCCAGATCCAACGCCGTCCACTCATTTCGTGCGGTTGACTTGCTCAACCATTAGCATGCGATGAGTGCCAGTTTTCTCTCTCCTCCACTTGCCACACGTCAGGTGCTGAGTGGAATCGCTCTGTTTTCATCAAAACTACTTACCGCCCCCAATCAATACCATCGGTTTTGGAGTGGGTCCCGCCTTTAGCCTATAGCCTTTTTGTCCCACAGTTTTCTCGGCTCCCATGTGACCGAGCGGTTGGGGCATCTCCTTCTTGAGGGTTTTTGCCCAGCGATGCATGATTCGCACTTCAAAACTCCCTCTATTTCCTGATCCTGGCTCCCCATGGACTAGTTTCACCTCCCACGTAGTCTCCATGGGCCTCGGTTAGCATGCTTTGACCGAGGTCCTCATCGTTCCATGCTAGCTGCTAACTGCCACTATTTTAGAGGTGTTTTAGATCGCTACTCTTAATTCTTTGAAGTCTGTCCGACCTGGTATAGCCATGGTTCTTTTGACTATTCATTATGGATCCAATTCAGATCATATGTGTTTAATTTGGCTTGGAACCAGTACATTTTGGTGCCTCTGGTGTCTAGCGGCTCGTGCCACCAGTGTTTGATTTTAGAAATGAATTCCGGGTGGCTTAACCAAAATTTCTCAAACCTAAAAGGTCTGTTTTTCAGAGTGCTAACGATGGCTGCATCCATGGTGATGGGCCAATGATCAGAGCCTCGACAGGGTATGATGTCTGATTCTACTGTGACCCCCTCAAGGAGGATGGCTTCTGCTATAAGAAAACGGTCAAGTTTGGAGGCAATCTTCCTGTCTCCTCCTCTTTTGTTATTCCAGGTATATGACTCGTTTTTGGGGAGGATATCCACAAGATTTGTTGTTCTGATGAAGCTATTTAATGTCTCTGCATCTCAGTTTAGCATCATTACCCCTCCTTTATTTTCTGTCAGTGAGGTTATCATGTTAAAATCTCCTCCATAGATATCTTTAGCCGTGGGATGTTTGCACTGCATTTTGGAGAGGCAATCTAGCATCAACAACTTATCCTCTAGTCTTTGGGGGTTGTAAATATTAGTGCATAAGTATGTATTGGAATCCCCTATGATTTGCATTTCTAGGGAGATGTATGATCTGGAAGCCTCTTCACTGATAAGATGGAGGGCGTGGGGATTCCATAGAGTGGCTAGGCCTCTCTTCATTCCATTCCCTTCCACTTCCAAGTATTCGATTCTCTTTCCTAAATTTCTACTTATCCCTTTCATTTTCTGGCTGGAGCACTTGGTTTCTTGTGAAAAGATCATGTCAGGATTTTCATTTTTGACTTTTTTTGTCAGAAGTATTTGTTTCCTTTAGCTGTTTATCCCTCTAGCATTCCATGACAGAATTTTCATGATTAATAGGGTTTTTAAGGGGAGAGCGTGAAAGCCTTAATGGCTTTCATCTTACCTGAGTTAAGGAGCATCTGACCTAGCTCTTGAAGTGCTTCATTGTTTGTTCTTCGGCCTCTCTTATTCCTATGTTTGGCATTGGTATTCGTTTGATGTAATCCTATGGCCTTAACTCCCAGACCCTTTGTGTCTCCCAAGCCTCTTTTTTGCACTGTTAGTTTTGCATCTTGTCTTGCTAGGAAGAGAAAAATTACTCTGGCTACCTCCTCCTCTGGGATATGTTCCATTCCTTTTTGCTTCCATTTCTTTACCATGGTGTTGAGATCCGTGCCCTCCGTTTCTAGAATATCATTGAGTTCCATATCCTCTATTCCTATTTCACTGAATATCATTTCCACATCACCTTTTAAGTCTTTTTTCAACTCCTGAAGTTGTAGGGTTTCATTTGATGGATTTGGATTGGGATCTCAGGCTTCTTGTGCGAGAGCATTCTGGATTTCCTATGTTAGGTTTGGTTCCTGGGGGGCTTTGGCTACCACTGATTCAGACCCAAGAACTTCAAAGGCATTGACTGTACCTTTAATGGAGGTGCTTGCTTTGGGTTGGTATTTCCTAGTGGCCCATTGTCTTCCATTTGGACAGGTAAAACCTTCCTAATTCTTGCCTGATTTTTCTTTGGCTCTCTCATTTGGCTTATTCATTGGGCATTCCCTAAACAAGTGTCCATGTTCGTGGCACATTCGGCATCGGAAGGGAATTTGTTCATAATCAATGGCTTGAAAGAAGACTTCATCTCTGAATTCTAACCATAGACCTTCATGAAATGCACCTAAAACATCCATTTCAACACATATTCTTGCACAGGATGTGTACCTTTTTTGTAGGGTGGCCTCCGAGGCTTTGATGAAAGATCCCAGCTTGTTGCCTATTTGTTCCAGCGCTACAGGTCTCCAGTAATCAATTGGGAGAGAGAATAGGTGAATCCAAATAGGTACATGCGTGAAAGTCTCCTGTTCAGGTGCAAAGTTGGGTTTCCAAGGTCTCATATATAGGCCTACTAAGGCATAAAAATATAGTCCTCCATAAAAAATGTGATCCCTGTCTTCCAGGTTCACAAAGACTACAGTAAAGAAACCTTTTGCTCCCAGGTGTAACCTGACATCTCCTTTAGGCTTCCACTATTGTTTGATCCAGAAGCAGAGGGCTTTTTCCATAGGCCAGAAGCCCATGAACTTACAGATCACCACATGTATTGACATATGGTTTCTGTAAGCTTGCATTTCAGGGTCATTGATTACAAATTGCAGACTCTCTGTTGTTTTGGGCTTGTAGTTCCCCATGTCCTCCTATTTTTTGGTCATTGTGGCAGACCCCTCCCAATCTGTGTCATACTGGGACAGGGGCTCCGTTTCCAATGTTTTTTTGTTTCTTCCTTCTGCTTCTTGTGGTGTCTACTCAGGATTGGGGTTCCCGTTGTCTTTTCCTTTCAGAATCTTGATTTCATTGCTTTGTTTTTTACTTTAGGTTTCCTTAGTTTTCTCGCCCACCTTTTTCTTCTTGCTTAGCTCATTTTTTCCTGCATTTTCAAAGCCAGAGATTTGCACCCCTTCTAGTGGGGCCTTTCCTCTATCCATCATTACTTGCTTGTATGAAGGGGCCCCATTGGGCCTGCTCTCCTCATATGTTGGACCAAGGCAAGCCCGCGCCTCCGGAGCTCTGTGAATAGGGAACTGCCCTCCGCCAAATTTTGTGGCAGTAATCTAAATACGGATCAAAACCCTAGTTTAGGTCCAAGATAGATTCTTGGCTCCTCACCTTAAAATGTTTAGAGACTTACTATTCCTCTCTCACACATTTAAACAAACATTTTACAAACAATTATTTCGTCAAAGAAAATAAAAATTAAGAGACCCCACTGATAAATTCTACACAATAAAATCATCAGATGAGCACTAACCAATTTTATTAGACTATATCTAGAAATTAAATACAATTTATTTCATGGAACCTAGAGGCTGCTTCAACAATGTCATAGTTGGCTCCTACTGAAATCAATTCAACTTCCCGAATAGAATTCAACTCTTCAGACATTAGCTTGGCCTCTTCAATAATTCAACCCTTGTTGCATAATTCTACCTCTCTATCTCAATTTGACTATCTTAGTAACTTGACCCTCCCTGAAAAAATTTGGTCTCTCCATGATTAATTCATCCTCCACAAACAAATATTGAAAAATGTTATCAAAACAATTCGTTCCTCCAGATAAAATCTGGTCTCCTTAAAGAATCTTTGTTTCCTAAGGTAAACTCTAACTGCGATAACTAATTTAGTCCCAGAAAGAAGAAATCACTCTCCATAAATTAATTTGATCTCCAACAAATAAGAAATTGACCTCCACACATTAATTCAACCTCTAACACATAAGAAATAAACCTCCGCAAGAATTTTAGCCTTTCCTAGATTTTTTTTTTTTTTTTTTTTTTTTTTGTTAAGAATGAAAAAAGCGTTATATTCAGTCTCAAAAGAGTTACAATTGCTTCATCATGAAGCTTCCGAAACAGCTACATATTGTAGATAGTAATAGGTACATTCCAGTGAGCATGAAATCATACACATATTCATCCCTATAACCGATCCATGTTGTAGCATCATGGCCTATAATATATAGAATATATCAGAAAGATGTAATGTACCAAATAAAGTCATGCATGGCTAATACTAGACAATGTGTGGAATTATGAAATGTTGCAACTAGTTACTAGTAGACAGAAATTGACATAGAAGGTCCATCAGATAATCAAAAAGAAGAAATATGTTTGGGTGAGTAGTTTTATCCCAATAGTGGCAGGGCCCTGACCTCCATGCAAGTGTCTCCCATCTTGATCTCAATGTGTAAGCCATCCAATTTGTCCATAATGCCTTTTCTGGAGAGACTGTCTACATCTAGATTGAACTCCCTGCTAATATGTTGAGTCGAGGAGTGATGGAGTGAACTCTAGAGTGATGTGATTTATTGTAACCAACCTTGAAGTGTGGGCTTGTATATAGTAGCCTGGCCATAGACATAATCAATGATGATCTTGGAGCCCTTGAATATGTGAATAGTAGGAATATCCATGAAATTAGCAAACCAGAGTAGGCCCCATAATTCCATTGCCTCCTCCTTTGTATTAGTGCCTTTACTTGCACCCCAGTGAACATGATATGCCTGCTCAGGTGGAAATAGGATCAAGAAACTGCATCCGCATGTGCTGCTTTGTGATGCACCATCAAAAAACCCCGTAGGGTATGATCTCTAGGCCTGTTTTGGTTTTTTTAGACTTTTTAGTAATCATGCCCATTTGTAGTTTAGATGAGAGTAAGCTTTTGATTCTTTCCGTCACTAATGCACTATTTTCTCTGTAGTTGTTGAAGATAATGTTGTTCCTCCATCTCCAGATCTCCCAAAGGAAAATAGGAGGAATAAAGCGCCAAGTAATGTGTTGTTGTCTCCACCATTCAAGGTAGTTAGACATGCAAGTGAACTATGGGAGTTGGAGACCATATATGATAGCTATATTTTGCCATATTTTAGAAACAATAGGACACATAATGAATAGTTGCCAATTATATTCTTCCGCACTCCTGCAAAGAAAACAAATCCCAGGACCAGACCAATTCCTCTTTCGAAGGTGTTCCCATGTCAAATTTTTATTTCTCCAGACTAACCAGAGAAAAAGAGTGTTTTTTGTAGGGATGTGAGAATTCCAAAATTCAGAAAACTAGCATACCTTATGATGTATAGCGTCCCAATAGAAGAGCTAGTGATATGCATTCGCCACCATGATGTTGTCACCCTTAATTTTCCCCTCCATACAACCAAATCTCTTTCCACATCTCTACGAATTCCGGTCAACTATCGTTGTGTGCAGATGTTTTCCCAATCCTATGCATTCTGTCGAAACAGTCCCAGCTCCACAGAGCATTTCCAAATTGGGAAACTGTTATGCCAAGTCAAAATGACTTATTTCTAGAAGTAGATGCCATTATTGTTAAGACCATGTAGGAGGTGATTCGACATTTTTTCAATATCATCAAGGCCTTGGATGTAATCCTGTCCAATAGAAATGTGGTGTACAGTTCCTAATTTCCATGAGAGAAGTGATAGAAAATAATGACAAATATTTGTAAAGTTGTGTCAGACAATTGAGCTGGTGTTGCAGCTAATACATCCCCTACGCATCCAAGCCATAAAGTCGATGTCCTTTAGGTATTTATGTTTTATGATTGAACTCCAGGTGTCGTCTCCAAAGATCCATCCCCATAAAGATTTAAGTAGAAAATCATAGCCAAATCTCTTCAAATGAAATATGCCCCAGCCTCCCAGCCACTTCGGCATGGAGATATTATGAAGTTTTGTAAGATGATATTTATGCTTCTACCGCATTCTGGACCAGACAAAATTTGTAATGATCCCATTTAATTTTTTGATGATGGTGATGGGCAAATGGAATTAGTGTGCCCAGTACACACCCATCTGAGTTATCACATCCTGAGTTAGAGTGAAGCAGCCTCCCATAGAAAGTCATCTAAATTCCCAACACAAAATTTTCTGATAGAATCGGTTAACAAGCCATTGCCAGTCTAGGATCCTGTAATTACATGGATTAATATGGAAGCCAAGATATTTCATACCTCCAGACATATGCTCGAAAGGAACCCCAAAAAAGCTTGAAATGTAGTCATTATTACCCATATTGCAATGATCATGAACAATAGACGATTTACTTTGATTCATTATAAGACTAGTTGCATTCCTGAATTTAGTGAAAATATGGAAAATGTGTAGCCAAGAAAACTTGTTGAGGATCCCCATGATGAGCGCGTCGTCAACAAAGAAGTTTTGGGAGATTTGAATATTTTTGCCGATGTGGAGTGGTTGAAAATGGCGTTCAGCAACAACATTTGAAATGTGTAGGCTTAGTCCATCCAAAGCCAAAATAAATATGAGGGGTGAAAGAGAACAACACAGTCGCAGACCCTGCCCATCCTTGAAGTACGTCATCAGGTATCCATTTATAATAACCGTGAATTGAACATTTGATACGCATGCCATGATCCACTCAGAAACACATGATTGTATACCCACCTTGTGGAGGAACAATCGCAAATAACCTCAATCTAGATAGTTAAAGAATTTTTTAAGGTCCAGCTTCATGATTACAACACTTAATTTCTTAGTGTGAATAGAATGCATACACTCATGTGCGATTGCAACGGCATCGTGTATCTACCAATTTTTAAGAAAACTAAATTGTTGGGGAGAGATGAACGAGGAGAGGGTGAGCCGCATATGGTTTGCAATGGTATTGGAGATAATTTTATAGATAATATTGTAGAGTGATATGGGGTGGTAGTCTAAGAAGGTATGAGAAAGTGGCTTCTTCAGAATAAATGAAATATAGGTGGAGTTTAAGATGGGATGAACATATCCCTGTACTTGATATTCTTCAACCAATTTTACCAGATCAGATTAAAAGAGGTCGAAAAAATGAGTGAACAGTTCGACGGTCCAACCGTTAAGACCAGGGCTCTTGTCGCCTTTGAAAGATTTGAGGACCTCCAATATTTCCACCGCCGAGACAGATTGGAAGAGGGCCTGATTTGCATCATCATCAAACATGATGGGGTAGTGTTGAATTCCCCAAATTTGATCCTCTAGGTAGTCCAATTTTCTTCTATAGTAAGCTTGTTTAAAATGGGAGACGGCAGCCCGAATAATATCATTTTGACATGTATGGCATTTGTTTGATGCCTGTAATTAGCATATCTATGGAAGAACTTGGTGTTTCAGTCGCCTTCCCAGATCCCAATTTCTCTGCTCCTTAATGTCTAGGTAGTCTCCTTGATATGCAGGAGTTCCTACCTTTGTGATTCCAGTGCATGTATGCGGCTTCGAATGTCATCCGGGAGAGAGTGTCCAGATAAGTGGCGACGGATCTCCAAGAGTTGCTTTGTAATGGCTACAAGATCTCCGTTCAAAAGTCTCCTCTTCCTTTTCTCCCACTGCTTTGTCTCCTTTTGCAGGACCCCCAGCTTATCCAGAAAATACCTCATATGGGAGGGGTGTCGTATCACATCTCTGCACCATACATCATTTACAAGATCAATCTATGTGGGATCCTCCAGTCAAATCCAGTTAAATTTGAAGGGAAAGCCACCACGGTACTCATATTGTTGCAAGTGGAGAGAAATAGGCCAATGGTCAGATATGTGGAAGCTGATATTTTCAGAGGAAACCATCCCTAGCTACTCGATGATCTGTTCATGTAGAAGAAAGCGATCAGGTCTCTTAGCAATGTAACCCACACCCGACTGTCCATTATCCCAAGTAGGAATAATAGTGGAGGGATAGATATCCATCAAATGTGTTCCAGGATAATATCTTTAAACCGGTCCGCCATGACATCAACCCTTCTGATGCATCCCCTATTCTCATGTGAACCGACAGTGCAATTTAGATCTCCTGCAATGACCAGTGAAGAAAGGTCAAGTAACTCCATCTCAACCAAATGTTGCCAAAAGTAATCCTGATTGCGGTAAGGAGCATATACATTGAGCATATGAATTCGGCCCAAGAGGCCACGAATGTGGCCAATAAGGAGAATCCCAGCAAAACAGGAGAAACTTCTGACCTTGACCCATCGAGGATCCCAAATAGCAATTAGGCCACGCGAGTGTCCGTGTGCATCTGTGGCAGTCGTGTTCCAGTCTGGAAGCATTTTTCGAAAGTAGTTAATCATCTAGGGAGTAGCAATCATAGTTTCTTGTAGAAGAATAATGCAGGGGTGGAGGGAGAAGAAAAGTTCCTATTGGACCAAAAATTTAGGGGCGGACCCTAGTCCCCTCATATTGAGAGATAGAATAAAGGTCATGTTTGGCCTTGAGCGGGATTCCGTGCTCCAAGGGTCCAAGTAGGGATAGAATAAACACTGGGAACATCAATAAGGGAATGAGCATCAACATGACTGAAATACTGAAGGGGACGTGGACATCCATGAAAGTTCCTGTTGTCTCGAGGTTTTTTGTGACAGATGATGATGTTTTCGGTAGATGTAGGGCTGATGTGTGGGGAAGAGGTAGTAGGTTTGTGGATAGTGAGTGATCGAAGATCCAAAGTTTTCTTCTGGTGGAGGAACTCCACGTCATTGTTCGCAGAGTTCATGGGAGAGTATAGGGGTGAGTGAGGCAATACAGGAGTTGGGTCAATAGCCGGGGAAGGGGAGATGATGCAAGGGGGTGTCTTTGCTGGGATATACATAATGTGAGTGGAGGAGAGTGGATCTCATAATGTCAGATGTGGCGGAGTAGTTGGTGGGGGTGACAGACAGTCATGAGGGGGGAGTATGTGAGGAGAGGTCGAGTGTGATGTGGCATCAATGGAAGGGAGATCCGACTCTTCGAAATGTAATGAGGAGGATAAAGTGAGGATAGGGGAAGATTCTAATGGATTTGTAGAGTATTAATTGAACGATTGACAATGAGCAGTGGGTAAAGCAATACTTACATTCTGTGGAGAGCCGATGCCGAGTGTTGGTGTCTCGGACCCCTTGTGAGAGGAAGTAGCAATAGGAACACCTTTGGTTGTTTTCAAGTATCCATTCCTAGGATGTCGACTCACTATAGGTCTGGGTCCCCAATGCCTAGGTAAATGGGCTAGTAAATTCCCAGCACGATGACAATTATGGCAGCAAAATGGAACACCACAGAAATCCAGTTGTTGTATCACTCCAGCTGAGTGTAATGTGGTCCGAAAAACCCCCTCTGTATTCCTTTTCAATCAGAATCCATGAAACCCTTTTGTCAGGAGCCCCGAGACACTAAGGATCAATATACACAAACTTTCCAATTACATTAACAATATCAGTGAAGACATGCTTCGACCAGGATTCAATGGGGAGGCTAGGCAGCTTGACCCAAATAAGCTTGTTCTGTGGAGTCTCCTTCAATGGGTTGAAACCTATGTACCAGGAATATAAGGCCAGGAAATTTCACCCATTAACCCATGGAGTGGGTTTAATTTTTATGAGGTCTTCTTGGCAGAGAAAGTGGAAGCCATACCATCTACTAAGAAGACGAACCACCTAGGCATGTAGTCTAACAAAATTCTCCATTTATATTTTAACCAGACCCTCATTTCTGCGTCACCCATTTTGAAAAAGTGCCACTTCCCAATAAGCGCTCGTTTCTAGAGACTAACTACATGATTCATAAGTACATCATGGCCAAAGACTAGAGCTGGTGCAGATTCAGTGATCTTAATAGATCAGTTGGGGTAGTGAGATTGACGGTCATGAACGCGTGTGCATGCCCATGCAGAGGCAAGGATGCATGTGAGCCCTATGGAAGTAGGTGCAATGGTGTAGATGAATTCCATGTGTCTAGGGAAGGGGCACTCTGCCCGAATTCTTTCTCAACATCCACCACGGCTAGGATGAATGCCTCTTGAGCAGAGGTGTCCGATGCTAGGATGTCCATAGCCACGTGAAATGAAAGAGGCACCAAAACAAACAAGATAATGTAGGATGCAGATGATAATGAGAGGTGAAAAGGTGGGTGGGGGGTAAATGTACCACTGACTAAGAAGTCTAGGGATCTGCAGTGTCAAAAGTTGAGGTTAATTCTACATTGGAAAGGGTACCCACAATAGGTGAAGACAAATGGGGATGTCGCTAGAATTGAAGTCCAAATGTGGAAAGTACCGTGCTAGGAAAATATTAAATATATCAAAGGAGAAGGACAGTGGGTGGAGATCCCAATCTAGATGTGTAGATGACGAATGATAGAATAGAATGTGGGATTGAGATCCTAGTCACATCACTACAGAGGGGGCTAAAACAATACCAACAAATTTGAAATACTGCAGGAATCAAGAGTAAACTGGTGCTGGAAAAATGAGATACAGGTCGGGCTCGAGCCAGAGCCAAGAAAGGTAGGCTAAGATAGGGTAATAGAGGATCAATGAAATGGATTCAATCAATTCTCGTCACAACAGTAATAATAGAAGTAACCGGGGCATGTCCACCATTGGTCACAAAGACGGATACCAAATGAGTTGCATGGGCAAGGGATGGTGAAGGAATTTAGCCAACGATAAAAGAGAATGTTGTAGCTAGTGATATGGAGACAATCAGTCCCCCCCCCAGGAGAGACTTGGGACAAATGATAGGGTGGAGGTTAGTCCAGAGGGGCATATGGATGTTTAGGAGGGGACAATAGGTGTAGACATAAAATACAGATAAGGAGGTATGTAGTGATACAGAGAAGAACAACCTTTCCTAGAATATTTATTTGCTTAGATAAATTCGGCATGTTAGGGCCTAAATCTACCTCAGGCTAAGAAAGGCAGGTCTATGGTAACATAAAACCACGCTTAACCTAGTAGCTAGCCCTACCAGATCAGGAGAGGGCTCTCTCCTTGTTAATATCAGGAAAATATAGCAAATGAGGCTTGAGATGACTGATATAAAGGCTAATTTTAGGCTAGGTATATGCTCAGAGGAGTTTGAATGAGTTTAATGGTTGATTGTTCGATCAAATGTGAAAGGCAGTTTTGGGTCCGGGGAATGAACTCAGTCTTGTAGAGGTTTCTGTGGGGCGAGGTAGGAAAATGCTTTAGTACTTTGAAATAGGTGAAATGGAAAGTCTTAATGCTGGTGAGGAGTTGGAGAGGGCATGAAAGTATTAGGAATCCTCTTCAAATAGTAGAAAACATGTAAAGCTAAACAAACCCTAATGTAGAGCACTGCAACATCATTGATTTCTACCTTTATAGTTGATTCATTTAGTTAAGCTGAAAAGAAAGAGATAATGGCACACATAAACACATGATAACTTGAATCATAGAAGGAAAAACAATACTAAATCACCTTGCCGCAAGAATCCCACAAAATGCTGCAAACTCAGGTCTATTTCCTTGCCAAACTGTAGAGATGAATGTACAATAATGCTCAGAGCATTCACAAGAGTCCAACCTTTACAAATGACTGAAAAACTACTAGATATAGGTAACAAAAAACTCATTCTAGGATTTATGGGTTGAATTCATGAGTTTAGGAGCTGTTTCAACAAGATCTAAACTAATAACTAAAAAGCAGGCAGTGGAACAACTTGCCTCTAAAACCTAGGAAACTGATTCATTCAGTTCAAAACTACCTTTTCATGATGTATCTACCTCCATGAGTGAATTTTTAACATTTTTACATCAAAGTCCATCAAGTTACATCAATTTACATCATTAGTTTGACCATGAGAGAGAGAAAGTAAAACCGAGAAAAAACTAGGCGAAAAACAGAGTTTTTGGCAAAAAAAGACAATTTTCCATCTTGTGCGCCACGCCACTGTGCCTGTGCATATTGCCCTTTTGCAGCTGATTTTGGATGCCTTCCTGTGCACCAAATTTTCTCCAAGTGGGCTTGTTGGAAAGTTCTATCCATCTACTTTCTAGAATAGGAGGAATTTCTGAATTTGGTATCCATTTGTCCCTTAAAACGTGAGTTCTCCCAACACTGCTTCCTGTGTGACCAAAAAGGGGCAGAAAGGGCATTTTTGAAGTGCTTTGGACCCTTTTGGAAGCTCAAAATTTGACAAACATTTCTAGTAATTTCTAGGCATTCATAATTTTGTATGAGAAATCCAAAAAAGTAGAGTTTTCCTCCAAAGGTGGTCCCTAGCAAAAGCGAGCACTGGGTGGCGCTACGCACCAGGTAGAAAAATCTATTTTTTACTTCAAAAATTCAAAATTGACAAAAAATGTGCCAAATTTCTTGACATTTGGGCTGAGTGACCTGCATCAAGTACTATGTTGGGCTAAGGAAGCCTTAGCCAAAATCTTGAGCTTGTCTTGCTCTTTTTTCCTCCTCAAAATTTTCCTCAACTTAGTCTTCAAGGTCCTTATTCTCACTTTGAAAATCTTGTTTCTTGCCAAATAGTGATAGGCCATGTGCCTCAACATCTTTTTCTCTTTGCTGGTCTTCTCCAGCAACTTCTCCAAGTGCATATTTACCCACTCTAACCAAGATTCACAATCAGCTTCAATCTCTTGCTCTAGTGGTGTCAATTTGATTTTCCTCCTCTTGGTTGCTTGCTGGTTTTCTCTTATGTTTTGCAGCTCCATGATTGTCTGCTAGTCTTCCAACTGCTTGTTCCTTTGCTCAAGGTAGTTTATAATCCACTTAGCTCTTTACAGGTTAAGAGATAAGTCATGAATGTCAGCTTCTTGTTCATTGATGATCTCCTTGAGCTTTGAGCTTTGAGAGCCCAAATCAGAGTCATCATCCTGAATGAGAATGAAATCTCTCTCTTGACCTTCAAAAGGCCCATCATCATGCATTGGTTGTTTACCTTTGTCCTGTACCTACTTTTCTATTGAAGGAAACGAGACCCCTTCCACCCCAGGTGGAGATAGTACTCGTTTGGATGCTGCAAACAATCTCCTTGTGCCCTTTTCGTAAGTGACAAATACTGGCACACTGGTGGTTTGAGTCTCATGCACTTCTTGCTGATGTGAAGGCCCTCATGCCTCATGAAAAACTGGTGGGGTCACTTGAGGACTTGTGAAAACCTCATGTGAAATGAAATCATCCCATAAAACATTCAACAAACTCAGTTATGCAAAACCACAATCTTGATCAATGCAAAATGATAAATGTTGTTGTACTGCTGATGAGAAGTTTTCCTTTGCACCAATGTGGTCATTTTCTCAATATTTCAGCATATGAAATAGGGGATGTTCATCATCCTCACTCTAGTGAAATGCATCAATAATCTGACATGATAGGTGTATAGACGAGAAAATCTGCCTTCACAGCTGAAGTATTTGATTATGAGTTTCATAAGTGGGGCATATGTATCCTGTAGGTATCTGAAATGGAAGACCCTACTAATTTGCTTCTGATAGTTGACCTTGATATAAGGCTCATAATGCTCTTTGTCCACTAGTTGTCCCTTGTTCCACTATTCACTCACATTCAGAATACCTGTTGCTTCAGCTATAGTTTCAGGTGTCAAAGTGAATGTAACACCTGCCAAATTGACCTCGCCATTGTGAAGATGGAGGAAAAATAATCTAGCAAGCTCATGGTGGTATTTGACTCTTTCCACCATCTCACAAAATTGGTGGCAAGGCTGATGTTTGAAACAAGCTACCGCAAGAGGGCAAGCCAATAGCTATGTAAGTGTAGTGGGCTCCCCCCGGATTTGTTTTCCTCCCTTGTGAGGTTTTCTTGGTGCATGAATTTCTTGGGAGGAATCACTTATTGTTTACTTATCCCTTTCATAAGGTGAATTTGTCTCCATATTTTCCACTGTTTGGTTTGAAGCAATGAGTATGAAGAGATTTTAAATCAAGAATAGGTGTTTTCTATTTGGCGAATGGAATTGATGAGGGGGGCAGTGAATGAGGGATTTGTGATGTTGGATATAATGGTTTTAGGGAGTGATAGGGTTTGGGGTATGAGGATTAGGGTTTAGGGTAATAATGGGAATTTTTTGTTAGGGTTTTGGGGATAAGGGGGTAGGATGATTATAGGTGAGAGAGGGGTAAGGGAAATGAAATGAGGGGAATGTAGTGAAGAGGAAAATGAAAATGGTGCAGGGGACAACAACAAAAATTATAACTTTGCAAACCCTAGGCATTTTTTCAATAAAAGCATGCAACAAACTAGGGTTTTCCTTTTCACCTATTTTCCCACCATCTAAAACCCTTACAATGGCACTATGGAATGTTTCACTTACTTGTTGAATGAAGATTGTACAAATTTGGAGCTTGGAAAAGCCGATTTGGTGGAATTCAGGCTTAGAAGTTAGGTGCAGCGCGCCCACTAACAGGTGCATCGTGCTTCTCTGGTGCATCGCGCTCATTCACTTGCCAGTTTTAAAACTGTGCTTTATGCACCGTGCTAACCAGGTGTGCCGCGCCTCAACCTAGGTGCACTGCGCCAGGAGCTTTGCACAGTTTTGCTGCAGTTTTTTCCTCTTTGCCTCAAAAACGCAACTTCGCCTTTGCTCTCTCACTCTTTGGCACAAATGATGTCTTGAACATAAGAAACAGTTTATATACAAGGGAATTTAATTTTTCATTTACAAAAAATCCACTTTTCTAATGTTTGCGTTTCACTTTGTCTTTATAAACTCTATTTTGGCAGTTTGACTTGCTTTTTTCCTTTTGATGGACTAATGCTTTGAATTTCTGACTCTTTTGTAGGAGCTGGAGTGTAGTAGCTTGGCAAGGTGACCAGGGTTGCATTCCAGACTTATTACATATAGGAAAAATGAAATTATATGAAATTTACATACATAAAATAATAAAACTCTGTTTTTCCTCAAAATAGAGTTTTGAGAAAAAATCAATCACTGAACATGTGATTATTGAAATTTTTGATGCTGAGACTTTATTTGGCCTCCTCATGTGCCTGTTGACCATTATTTGAGCTTTTAAAAGACTTTGATGACAAACCCTAGACCTAATGAGACCTAAAACCCTAAAAATTGCTTTTGCAAATGTAATGACAAAAAATCACTGTAAATAACTTGAATTTGTGAAAATAGGCCAGTAGGTAAAGACCATGAGGGAAAAATGATAATATGCCACTACCATCAGATGATCCATGACCCTAATGGAATGCAGCTGATCGGATGAGACACGTAAAATGCAATGCAACAAGAGAATTTTGATCACTGATGGAGGGATGAAGGTACCGACACTAACATTGGCTCCAATGGGGATGGTAGCTCCTTGGAGGTGCCAAGAACTATAGATCTCTGGAAAGCAGACAATGCCTTCTTCCATTGGGCTATGGAATCAATAACTTCAGCAAACATAAAACCAACATCTTGACTCAAAACTGACTCAATTACATGACTGAAAACTAACTCAAACAATCCATACTAAGTAATCACAAAATGACATGAGACCTTCAGTTTTATAGCCTTCACTTCGGGCCCCAAACTAAATGAATGATGACAATACACACCGACTAAAAGAAAAAATGACTGAAGACTTACGTAACTGAAATAAGTACTTACAAAGCTTTTTAATGGCATCAGACCATTAGGATTTGAGGGTTTCAAATCATGATGACAACCACCTACCTACTGATGAAATATGTACAATCATGTGAAATGAACCTTCCAGTGTAACCAATCCAACAGATGGCTACTTACCGAAATCTTACTCTCACTTTCCTCGAGCAGGTAGAATGATGTACATGTAGGCAACTCACAATAACTGTTATGAAACCAGCTCACTAAAAGATAGAAAAGATAGTTGAACGCCTTAGAATTCAGCCTCTTCGAGGGGGTAACCTCCTTTGCATTACACAAATGAACAATTCTTGGATGATTCAAATGACAAAACCTCCTTTCTATATATAGGAGTTTAAGGAGTCACAATATAACCCAGCCAACCTAACAATAATAATATAAAGCCACAAAA
>APFE031324982.1:115635-131863 GCA_000404065.3 Pinus taeda | reverse complement strand
CCATACGTTCAATTTCACTCTTTTGGGCATAGGGATATTTGTACAGCCTGATGTTTGGAGGAACACTTCCTGGAATCAGATGAATAGCATGATCATGATCATGAATAGGTGGGAGATTTTTGGGAGTCTTAAATACCTTGGAATGATTGTCCAAGACTTTTTGGAGATCTGGAGAAATAGATGATTCCGATGTGGAAACATCTAGTGAACATAATTGTGCAATTACACCTCTTTGTTCCCTTTTTATAAGCTTTGTCATATCATTAGAGCTTATTATCTTTCTCGGTTTCCCTGCAATACCCCTTAATTCAACTTCCTTTCCTTCCGCAAAAAATTTCATGAAAAAGTTCTTGAAAATTAAAAGATATTGTACCCAAGGATTGTAGCCACTGGACTCCTAGTACAACATCAACACCTCCAATTGGAATGGAAAGCATTGGGCTAGTCAATACATATTCTCCCATGGATAGCTTGATATTATGGCACTTTCTAGAGAAATTTATCATTTATCCATTTCCAACCATCACTTGACACTCTGGTGCTCAATATAGGAAGCAATTCAATTCTTTTTCTATCTTACAATGAATAAAATTGTGGGTACTTCCTGAATCAATCAACAATATTACCTTTTTCTTCTTGATTAGTCCTTATATCTTGATGGTTTGAGGAGTGGTAATTCCATCCAATGCATTACAAGATATGGTCGGATTCATTTCTTCTTTATCTAGTCTTTGTTCCTGGAGTATATCCTCTTCTTTTGACCTTTCTTGCTCCTTTTCTTCTTCCTCTTCACAATCTATGTAGAATAATTTCTTCTCAACACACCTATAAGCTTTAGTGTATTTTCTATCACAACTATAACAAAGCCCTTTTGCTCTTTTTTCTTCCAATTGTTGTGGTGTCAACCTTATAGATTGTGGAAGACTAGGGGAAACAACACTTCCATCTTTATAGTTGTGAGTAGTATGCTTCCTGGTTGCCATAATTTTACTTTCCATTTTTCTTGCTAACCTGAATGCCTTCTCTAATGAATCAGGTTCCCAAAGGAGAACATCATATTGGATATTATCCTTTCAAGTCCCTATGAAAACATCAATCCCATACTCCTCTGGAATATTTTTTACCCTTATGTTCAATTTTTGGAACTCCTCAATGTACTCCATTATTGAACCCTTTTGTTTGAGACTTATCAATTGGCCAAAAAGAGTGTTGCTTTTTGTATCCTCATAATGTGCTTTCAATTCTTCCGTAAAAATTGCCTATGTGATAATTTGTTTACGAGAGAAAAGTAATTGATACCATACGAACTGATTTGGTTCCAAATATAAAGTTGCAATATGTACATTTTGTGTGTTTTGCACATTATTGAGATCGAAAAATTGCTCCATCTGTAATATCCATGTTGCGGGATCCTTGCCATCAAACTTCTTCATATCGATTTTTGGAATATGGTGGGTCTTAAATCCAACATTAGAGTCTATGAAATCATGATTAACATTTATTTTTTTATCATCATGAGTTTCTTTTACTACCCTTTCACCATTAGTAAGCATTTCTTGTAGAAACTTTGTTAAATATGTCTTCAAATCTTCCATGTTTGTCTTCAAATCTATCTTCAAATTGTCCATCTTAGCTTCTATGCCTTTCTTTAAACCATCCATCTTAGCTTCTACATCTTTCTTTAAACCATCCATCTTAGATTATGTTCCTTTTTGTGCAAGTGACACTTGTTGCAATTGGTCTCGTAATGTTGATATATCATGTTGCATTTCTTCCTCTTCTTCATGAGTCATGCTAGAGATTTCAGGTTGCTTACTAGGTGTTTTCATATTCTTTCCCCACGGCATCAATTACCGATAATAATGCTTTACTATGCCCTTTGAATTCCTTAAAACTATTTTTTCAAACCAAGCTTATGCAAAAATTTAAAAATATTACACACCTTTTTTCACTTTGTAGGAGCTTGATGTTGAATCTGATGTATCTCTGTAATTTTGGATCATCCAGTTCTAAAATTGTGACCTACAGTAGCCCTCTCTGTCCTCTTTCCAATGCCATCAGTCTGATCCAAATTGGATTCTCCAAGGAAGAGTTATGTCAAATCGCCCACAGTGACCTGATTATAGACTAGTTCAGTAGAGAAAACTTGTACGACGTGCCACGAGTCACTGTTTCGACCTTTTTCTCTAAAAAATATATACAAGAAACTATAGTCCGTCCTCATTCTGTACCTTCTTACGCAATTTTGGTCCGATGCTCAGAGAGAAAGTTATGACGATTTTCCCCAGGTCACCTGTTTGGAATGTAATTCCAGAGTCTACAAAAAGACCAAATTCCTCAGATCATATCTTCGCAAATATAGTGCAAAAAGCTCTAAAATGTGGACCCAAGTTTTAGTGCGGCTTCTTCTCAAATGGTTTTTTTTTTTTAGATTCTGAAACATTGCAGAAAAAAGGTTATAGGGAAAATGCCACGATCACCTATTTGGAGCAGTGAAACCCTAGAATCCAAGGCTCCGATACCAAATGTTATGAAACCAACTCACAAAAAGAGAGAAAAAATAGTTGAACACCTTAGAATTCAGCCTCTTCGAGGGGGAAACCTCCTTTACATTACACAAATGAACAATTCTTGGATGATTCAAATGAGAAAACCTCCTTTCTATATATAAGAGTCTAAGGAGTCACAATATAACCCAGCCGACCTAACAATAATAATATAAAACCATAAAAATAACAATAGAGGGATTCTATGGGGCACAATAATAAAAATATGGGGACAATAGGGGCACAAAAATATTAATAACGGATACAAATACAATAGTAATGGGGTAATCACTAGTATTATAGGGACCTAACAATAATAATTGAAACCAAGGCTTATGCTAACGAACCAGGCAACATTCATCTTCTCTAGTATTTTCAAAATAATGCCAAAGGGATCTTGATAATCCTGAAGCACTATCTTGTCTTGAGATCCAGCAGTAAAAATACAAGTACTCCCTTTATTCTGATCCAAAAGAACAACTGGCTGCTAAGTGATAGGAAGGCATAGAGAGGTATAAGCTTCTACCATCTACGTGTTAGCTGTAAATTCCTCGAGCAGGAGAAATTCTAGCATATTGTCCCTCTTAGGCTCATATTCCTCAATTTCATGGTCTAGGTCATTCTTAAACAAAAAACAATCTTCAAGATTATAAACATGACAACCTTGTCATCTTCATGAAAGAAAATATTATAGGTTCGTTGATCTATAAATCTAATTTCAAAATTGTAATCATTTTCAAAAGAAAAAGAAGTTTTACCAACACCTTCTTGACCATGTGCACACTGCAGACCTGCATTAGCTTGGGCAGGAACCTGACCTTTCAAGAGTTGATCTATCTCATCTTCAGATAGAGGAGATAATACTTTCTGTTTTGTTTTGCTCAAGCGATTATTGTCTTCTTGAAATGACATTTCAAAACATGAAAAATCTGAATGACAATCCTCAATTCCATGGTCTTCTGAAATTTGAAAACATTGTTGATCAGCTTCATATGACATGGCAATCAATTTATCATTTACCACTAAGTTATCGAAAGGATATTTTTCACTTACTTGAACAAAGGTCTCATCTTTTTCTTCATAAAATGACTAGATTACCTCCTCATGAAGGCTTGGGTCAATAACTTTGTCTTCTTCATTCTAGATGAGCTCAACAGCAGAGCTCTTCTTCATGAGATTCAAAATAAGGTAGTCTTCATCATCACGATCTGAATCTAGATCTGAAATAGCTGACTTGACTTTATCACATTCTGAAATTGAAACTTGAATTTCCTGCATATTGTCTTCTTTTATGGATAGATCTGAAATAGAACCTTCTCTTTCATCATTTTCCACTGTACTAAGATCTTGATCCTGCTGCAAATTTCCTAATCATCTTGATAAGTATCGCTCTCTTTATGTTGCTGAAATGGATTTTCATACAGAGCTTCCATGATCTTATCATCCATGAAGTCATCATCTTCAGAAACTCTCTCAAGATTTTCAATAAAACTATAAACATGTTTGCAACAGTTCTGAACTAATAATAAGGATGGATAAGATTCTCTATACCTTTCAAAGAACATGGCATGAAAATCCTTTAAACAGTAAATACAAGCAGGTGACAAACCTTCATACGAAGATCAGGCTTCACCTTCTAGAGTGGCCATGAATATCTTCATCAAACAATCTTCAGGAAAATCAACCTTCAACTTGTGAATATGTATGTGAAATCTAACCAGATGTAAAGCAACATCCTTTCTATCATCATCTTTAAACATAGGCAAATTCCTTTACCAATCTACCTTCGGAATTTTATTTGGAAAAATTGGAATGTGATCACGACTCATGGGAGCATGCCTTCAATCTAGTGAAACCATTTTGATAACAATGAATTCACCAAGAAATTCTTCAGGCTATTGATTCTTGAAGAGTAGAGTCACCATAAAAATTCTTAAGCTTTAGATTCTTCGACACTGGAGTCGCCAGGTGAATGATTTCAGCCTTTCGGTGTCTGATCAATGTCCACCATCAACAATCAATTCTAACTTGATACATGTATTGGGGTAATTTGCAAGTCAAATTTTCAATTTATAAAACTAAACCAAAGATTGACTGAAGCAACATTAATCTACTTATGCACTCGCAAAGCAAGTGCAGTTCGAAGGCTACCTGGCTAACTTCAGGTTCCGTCTTTAGTTTAGAAAGTAAAGAACACTAACAAACTAATAAAATTTTCTTCCCCAGTACGGTCGCCACTATGTTAGGGCCTAAATCTACCTTAGGCTGAGAAAGGTAGGTCTAGGGTAACATCAAACCACGCTTAACCTAGTTGCTATCCCTACCAGGTCAGGAGAGGGCTAGGGAAAAATATAGCAAATGAGGCTTGAGATGACTAATATAAAGGCTAACTTTAGGCTAGATATATGTTCAGAGGAGTTTGATTGAGTTTAATGGTTGATTGTTGGATCAAATGTGAAAGGCAGTTTTGGGTCCGGGAAATGAACTCAGTCTTGCAGAGATTTCTGTGGGGCGAGGTAGGAAAATGTTTTAGTACTTTGAAATAAGTGAAATGGAAAGTATTAAGACTGGTGAGGAGTTGGAGAGGGCATGAAAGTATCAGGAATCCTCTTCAAACAGTAGAAAACATATAAAGCTAAACAAACCCTAAGGTAGAGCACTGGAATATCAATGATTTCTACCTTTATACTTGATTCATTTAGTTAAGCTGAAAAGAGAGAGATAATGGAACACATAAACACATGATAACTTGAATCATAGAAGGAAAAAAAATACTAAATCACCTTGCCACAAGAATCCCACAAAATGCTGCAAACCCTGGTCTATTTCCTTGCCAAACTGTAGAGTTGAATGTACAATAATGCTTAGAGCATTCACAAGAGTCCAACCTTTACAAATGACTGAAAAACTACTAGATATAGGCAAAAAACAACTCATGATAGAATTTAGGGGTCGAATTCAAGAGTTTAGGAGCTATTTCAACAAGATCTAAACTAAAAACTGAAAAGTAGGCAGTGGAACAACTTGCCTCTAAAACCTAGGAAACTGATTCATTCAGTTCAAAACTACCTTTCCATGATGTATCTACCTCCATGAGTGAATTTTTAACATTTTTAAATCAAATTCCATCAATTTACACCAGTTTACATCATTAGTTTGACCATGAGAGAGAGAAAAGTCAAACTGAGAAAAAAATAGGCGAAAAACAGAGTTTTTGGCAAAAAATGACAATTTTCCATCCTGTGCGTCGCACCACTGTCCCTATGCGTAGCCCCCATTTGCAGCTGATTTTGGAGGCCTTCCCGTGCACCAAATTTGTTTCAAGTGGGCTTCTTGGAAAGGTCTACCTATCTACTTTCTCGTACACGTGGCATTTATGAATTTGGTGTCCATTTGTCCCTCCAAAAGTGAGTTCTCCCAACACTACTTCTTGTGTGGCCAAAAAGGTGCAGAAAGGGCATTTTTGAAGTGTTTTTGACCCTTTTGGAAGCTCAAAACTTAACAAAACTTTCTAGTAATTTTTGGGTATTCATAATTTTACATGAGGAATCCAAAAAAGTAGAGTTTTCCTCCAGAGGAGGTCCCTAGCAGAATTGAGCGCTAGGTGGCGCTATGCACCAAGCAGAAAAATCTATTTTTTACTTCAAAAATTCAAAATTGACGAAAAATGTGCCAAATTTCTTGAAATTTGGGCTACGTGACCTGCATCAAGGAAGCCTCATCCAAAATCTTGAGCTTGTCTTGCGCTTTCTTCCTCCTCAAAGTTTTCCTCAACTTGGTCTTCAAGGTCCTTATTCTCACTTTGCAAATCTTGTTTCTTGCCAAATAGTGATAGGCCATCTGCCTCAACATCTTTTTCTCTTTGTTGGCATTCTCCATCAGCTTCTCCAAGTGCATATTTACCCTCTCTAACAAAAATTCACGATCAGCTTCAATCTCTTGCTCTAGTGGTGTCAATTTGATTTTCCTCCACTTGGTTGCTTGCCGGTTTTCTCTTATGTTTTGCAGCTCCATGATTGTCTGCTGGTCCTCCAACTGCTTGTTCCTTTGCTCAAGGTAGTTTATAATCCACTTAGCTCTTTCCAGGTTAAGAGATAAGTCATGAATTTCAGCTTCTTGTTCTTTGATGATCTCCATGGGCTTTGAGCTTTGGGAGCCCAAATCAGAGTCATCATCCTGAATGAGAATGAAATCTCTCTCTCGACCTTCAGAAGTCCCCTCATCATGCATTGGTTGTTTACCTTTGTCTTGTACCTGCTTTTTCGTTGAAGGAAATGAGACCCCTTTCACCCGAGGTGGAGATAGTACTCATTTAGCTATTGCAAACAATCTCCTTGTGCCATTTTGGTAAGTGACAAATACTGGCACATCGGTGGTTTGAGTCTCATGCACTTCTTACTGATGTGAAGGCCCTCCTACCTCATGAAAATCTGGCGGAGTCACTTGAGTACTTGTGAAAACCTCATGTGAAATGAAATCATCCCATGAAGCATTCAACAAACTCAGCTGATGCAAAACCACAATCTTGATCAATGCAAAATGATAAATGTTGTTGTATTGCTGATGAGGAGGTTTCCTTTGCATCAATGTGATCATTTTCTCAATATTCCGGCATATGAAATAGGGGATGTTCATCATCCTCACTCTAGTGAAATGCATCAATAATCTAACATGATAGGTGTATAGACAAGAAAATATGCCTTCACAACTAAAGTATTTGATTATGAGTTTCATAAGTGGGGCATATGTATCCTGTAGGTATCTGAAAGGGAAGACCCTACTGATTTGCTTCTGATAGCCAGCCTCGATATAAGGATCATAATGCTCTTTGTCCACCAGCTGTCCCTTGTTCCACTGTTCACCCACATTTGGAGTACCTATTGCTTCAACTATAGTTTCAAGTGTCAAAGTGAATGTAACACCTGCTAAATTGACCTGGCCATTGTGAAGATGGAGGACAAATAATCTAGCAAGCTCATGGTGGTATTTGACTCTTTCCACCATCTCACAAAGCCGGTAGCAAGACTGATGTTTGAAACAAGCTACTGCAAGAGGGCAAGCCA
This sequence comes from Pinus taeda, assembly GCA_000404065.3. Lineage (NCBI taxonomy): Eukaryota > Viridiplantae > Streptophyta > Pinopsida > Pinales > Pinaceae > Pinus > Pinus taeda. Next base: position 124,254 of record APFE031324982.1, on the reverse strand, counting down.
ATAGCTCTGTAAGTGTAGTGGGCTCCTCGGGGATGTGTTTTCCTCCCTTGTGAGGTTTTCTTGGTGCATGAATTTCTTGGGAGGAATCACTTACTTTTTCCTCATCCATTTCATAAGGTGAATCTGTCTCCATATTTGCCACTGTTTGGTTTGAAGCAATGAGTATGAAGAGATTTTAAATCAAGAATAGGTGTTTGCTATTTAACAAATGGAATTGATGAGGGGGACAATGAATGAGGGATTTGTGATGCTGGATATAATGGTTTTAGGGAGTGATAGGGTTTGGGGTATGAGGATTAGGGTTTAGGGTAATAATGGGAATTTGTTGTTAGGGTTTTGGGGATAAAGGGGTAGGATGATTATAGCTGAGAGAGGGGTAAGGGAAATGAAATGAGGGGAGTGTAGTGAAGAGGAAAATGAAAATGGTGCAGGGGACAACAACAAAAATTATAACTTTGCAAACCATAGGCAGTTTTTCAATGAAAGCGTGCAACAAACTAGGGTTTTCCCTTTCACCTATTTTCACACCATCAAAGATGACTAAAACCCTTGCAATGGCACAATGGAATGTTTCACTTACTTGTTGAATGAAGATTGTACAAATTTGGAGCTTGGCAAAGCCGATTTGGTGGAATTCAGGCTTAGAAGGTAGGCGCGCCACGCTCACTAATAGGTGCGCCACACTTCTCTAGTGCATCACACTCGTTCAGTTGCCAGTTTTAAAATTGCGCTCTATGTGCCGTGCCAACCAGGTGCGCCGCACCTCAACCCAAGTGCACTGCGCCAGGAGCTTTGCACAGTTTTGCTGTGGTTTTTTCCTCTTTGCCTCAAAAACGCGACTTTGCCTTTGTTCTCTCACTCTTTGGCACAAATGATGTCTTGAACATAAGAAACACTTTATATACAAGGGACTTTAATTTTTCATTTACAAAAAACCCACTTTTCTAATGTTTGCCTTTCACTTTGTCTTTATAAACTATTTTTTGGCAGTTTGACTTGCTTTTTGCCTTTTGATGGACTAATGCTTTGAATTTTTTACTCTTTTGCAGGAGCTAGAGTGTAGGAGCTTGGCAAGGTGACCAGTGATGCATTTTGGACTTATTACATATAGAAAAAATGACATTACATGAAATTTATAAAAATCAATCACTGAACATGTGATTATTGAAATTTTTGATGCTGAGACTTTATTTTACCTCCTCATGTGCCTGCTGACCATTATTTGAGCTTTTACAAGACTTTGATGACAAACCCTAGACCTAATGAGACCTAAAACCCTAAAAATGTCTTTTGCAAATGTAATGACAATCAATGACTGTAAATGACTTGAATTTGTGAAAATAGGCTAGGAGGTAAAGACCATGACGGAAAAATGATGATATGCCACTACCATCAGATGATCCATGACCCTAATGGAATGTAGTGAATTGGATGAGACACCTAAAATTCAATGCAACAAGAGAATTGTGATCACTGATGGAGGGATGAAGGTACTGACACTAACACGACATGCCATTATTTAATTCTAAATCTAAAATTACTCAGGTTTCCACACTAATTCAGCCTCAACAAATAAACTCAAACCCTAGCAAGTAAACTCAACGTCAACAATCGATTCAACCTCTACAAATGGAATTTGGCCTCTGCAAGGGAGAATTCAACCTCAACAAATAAAATCAAACCCTAGCAAATAAACTCAACCCTTGCAATATAATTTTCCCTCTGTAAGGGAGAATAAACTTGAACCCAAGAAAATAAACTTGCCTCCCCATCAAACAATTCAAACTCCTGGAATTAGGCTCGACCTCCTTAATTTACTTTGTTCTTCAGAAGTTGTCTTCAATATTGACATAAATCAAACTCAATCTTCACATCAAATTTAGCCTCCCAATTTTGGCCTCAATTGAATAGAGATGTTGCAACGATGAAGCACTTCTTTAGCTCCCATGATCTCCTACAACTAAAATTCTTTGTTTGAGCACCTATGAAAACAATGAGTTCACAATGAAGTTATTTAAAGGACCTGAGTGTTGCCATGTCTTGTCACATTCTCCATCTATCCAAATTTGGAGAAGGCTTCTATAACGGCCTTTGGTCCATAAAGTGTGAACATGGTCAACCAATTTCCCCATGTTACAATCATGTTTCCTTATCAACCGCTACATGTTTGAACAAAGATAATGTTTAGGGGAAGATCTCACCCACCCAAAACACCAACTGATAATGAAATGAAAATTTGATGTACTAAAGAAGGAAATATTATGATGCATCCCATCCACCACTTGATATTCTCAATATGGGCTATCCTGGTTATGTAGGCCCTCCACCTTTATCTTGTTGAAAATAATACTGAGAGGGGGGGTGAATCAGTATTATCTAGTTCTTTTACCAAATCTTCCTTATTTACCCTTTGAATTATTTTTGCATATCAGTACCATAAAATAATGAGCATGAACAAGAGAAACAAACAGTCACATCAAAGAACACCAGATATAAGGTGGAAACCCAATGTGGGTGAAAACCACCTACTGCAATATGTCTCTATCTTCTTTCAAATTTGAAACTCCTTTTACAATGGTCTTGTACTGGTGCAGTCCTTTACCAGTACGCAGGCTGCAACCTACAGAGAGATACAACTCTCTCTCATTTTCGAGTCTCTCCTGGAAGGGAGCTACAACCCCCTACTTCTTTTCAAGGATCACTTTTCATAAATTTTCAAACTGGATCCATATACATCAAATGATCATCAAGTACATGTAGATTTCATAGACAACAACAGTAACCAGATCAACAACATAGAACTAAACCCAGAACACCTTATCAACAGAAAAATTCAGTCAACAGATAGTCATGAGACAGATACGCAGCTTTCATTTCTTTGGCCTGCATCGCTACGCACTTCACCCTCTGCTTCTCTGCGTATACCCACAGAGTTCCTTTTGTTGCACTGCGTGACCACGCACTTCTTCTTCTACTGCGCTGCGTACAGTACGCACCCAAATGCACTATAGCGCCGCGTACTGCCACAGTAGGCACGCACCCAAAAATACTATCGCGCCGCGTACATTTACTGTGCGTACGCACCTGAACCACTGCCGCTCTACGTACCCACGCATTGCGTTTTCATTGCCTCTGCGTGCCCACGCACTGCGCCTTTTTCGCCCCTGCGTACCCATGCACTTATCCTTCTTCTGCTCTGCGTGCCCACACACTCGCACCGTTAATCACCTGCATACCTCTGATTAGGGCCGAAATACAGTCAGATGCTCAGATCTGATCTTGCGCTCGAGAGATCACCCTTCACAGATTCACTTTCAACTTCTCTTTTATAGATCAAGCTTTTAAACTGAGAACCCAATATTTCAGATCTTAAGATATTCAATTTCAAAAGATACTCAAGCCAAATGATCTCCTATGCTTTATATAGGCAAGCTCTTCCTCAAATCATGGATCAATACCACGGGCCAAAAACATAATAACACAATACCGTCGGCTAAATACCATAAGAAACCCCACGTGTGTGCGCTTTACTGCCTTGAAGTGTGTGCACTGGGGTACACACCTCATGAATGGGTAACCTGCATGTCTGGACGCGGTCCCTACATGGCATACCTGCAGGTACGCATCTTCTGAACTGTTCTCTTGCGTACTTCTTAATTCTCATCATATTGAGAGCCATGCCATGGGTGTTGCCATCAACTACAACATTTGTAACATATAATCATACTAGAAACATAATGCCAACAATATCCCCCTTTGGACTTGATGGCAACCTCAAAAACTTCAGCAACATTCTCCCCCTTTGACATCAAGGGCAAAGGGTTATGCTCCCCCTAAGAACATGCTCCCCCTGAATATGAACCAGATCTGCAAAGAGGAACCATAATCCACCAGACACTATTAATGACCAAGAAAGAGATAGAGACATATTGTAGTTTGTACATAATGCCAACAATGCATTATATACTCCCCCTGAACCTATGCCGCAACCCAACATATGCACGCATATACCGCAGATGAACCATGCATACAACCAACAATCAGAAGAGTTTCAACAATAAGATGATGCATCAACAACCCCCAGCTTTTTCCTGAGGTATTCAAAAGTCTCCCTGGGCAATGGTTTGGTGAGAATATCAGCAACTTGTTCCTTAGAAGGAACATACTCCAACTTGACCTTTTGTTCAAGCACTTGTTCCCGGAGAAAATGATACTTGATTGGTATGTGCTTGGTTTTTAAATGCATGATAGGATTCTTTGATATGCTGATTGCACTTGTGTTATCGCATAATATGGAGATAGGTGGTGTAAAAGTGATTTGAAAGTCCTGCAAGGTCTGCATCATCCAAAGGAGTTGAGTGCAGCAAGATGCAGCAGCAACATATTCCACTTCCGCTGTAGACAAGGCAATTGAACTCTGTTTCTTGCTGAACCAAGATACTAATCTGGAACCCATAAAGAACGCACCACCACTTGTGCTCTTCCTGTCATCCACGCTTCCGGCCCAATCTGCATCTGTATAAGCATGAGTGTGAGATCTGTATCTCTAGGATACCATAAGCCATAATTTTGTGTCCCTTGAAGATATTTGAAAATTCTCTTTATTGCTTGAAGATGAGTCTCCTTTGGATTTGCCTGAAATCTACCAACTATTCCTACTGCATGCATGATGTCCGGTCGGGTACCTGTCAAATAAAGTAGACTTCCGATCATAGATCTGTAGGTTGGTTGATGTACTGCTGCAGATTCATCATTTGCACTGAGGCTACATCCTGTGACCATGGGTGTACATACTGGTTTTGCATCTTCCATGCCATATTTCTTCAAGATCTGTTTGAGATACTTGGTTTGAGATAAAAAGATTCCTTCTTCCTTTTGTTGGATTTGCAAACCAAGGAAATATGTCAGTTCTCCCAGCAAGGACATTTCAAATTCTTTCTGCATGACCAAGGCAAAGCTTTGACTCATCTCTTCTTCATTGCTGCCAAAAATAATGTCATCTACATACACAACAAGTATTAGCAATTTGTCATTTTCAACTTTTATATAAAGATTGCTATCTGCGGATCCTTTTGAAAAACCTTGTTGATGAAGATATTTATCCAAACAATAGTACCAAGCCCTTGGAGCTTGTTTGAGCCCATAGAGAGCCTTTTTCAATCTGCATACAAGATTTGGATCATTTCCAAGAATGAACCCATCTGGTTGTTCAATGTATACTTCTTCTTCCAAGTCTCCATTCAGAAAGGCTGATTTCACATCCATTTGAAATACTTTGAAGTTTTGAAAACTTGAGAGAGCAAGGAACATTCGGATGGCCTCAAGTCTTGCAACGGGAGCAAAAGTTTCTTCAAAGTCTATTCCTTCTTGCTGCGCATACCCTTTACAAACAAGTCTGGCCTTGTTTCTAATTACTTCTCCATTTTCATTCAATTTATTTTTGAAGACCCATTTTGTTCCGATAACATTCTTATCCTTTGGTCTAGGAACCAGTTCCCCAGTGTTGTTCCTTTCGATTTGCTCAAGTTCTTCATCCATTGCTTTTATCCAACATTCATCTTCGCATGCCTCTTTCACATTTTTTGGTTCAGTAGAGGAGAGTAACGCCAAATAGCTTGAAGCTTCTGCAAGTGTTCTTCTTGTTTGTACACCTGCTTCTTTTTGCCCCATAATATGAGATTTTGGATGATTCTTCTGAACATATCTGGATGGAGTCTTTTCTTTTATTCTTGCTTGCTCCTCTGGATCTTCTTGAGGTTCTTCTTGAGGTTCTTCTTCTTCATCATTCTACCGTTGAGGATATCCTTCATCTTCTTCGATGTCTTCATGATGTACTTGTCTAGGAATGTATCCCTTCTCATCAACCACACATCATTGCTTTCAACAATTCTGCCAAGTCTTTTATTGTAGCACTTGTATGCTTTGCTATGTGGAGAGTAACCAAGAAGAATGCCTTCATCTGCTCTAGGTTCAAGTTTGCCAAGCTGCTCATCAGTATTCTTAATATAGCATTTGCTCCAAAAGATTTTGAAGTGCTTTACCGAAGGAGTCGTACCATTCCAGAGCTCATGAGGAGTTTGAGTGCTGTTCACCCGGACATTTGTTTTGTTTAGAATAACAACCGCGGCATGAGCCGCTTCACCCCAGAAAGTTGCGGGAGTCCCTGATTCATCAAGCATAGCACAGACCATTTGTTGGACTGTTCTGTTCATTCTTTCCACAACTCCATTTTGCTGAGGAGTTCTAGCTGTAGAGAATTCTCTTCTTATCCCATGTTCTTCACAGAAATCGAAAAATTCGTTTGAGGTAAACTCCCCACCTCTATCGGATCTGAGGCACTTAATTTTGTGACCTGATTCATTTTCAACCAAGGCTTTGAAGGATTTGAATTTTTCGAATGCTTCATCTTTGTGCTTCATAAGTCCTAACCAGACAAACCTGGAGAAATCGTCAATGAATAATATTAAGTATTCTTCTCCTCGAGGTGTTCTTTTTCTGAAAGGACCGCATGTATCTGTATGTACTAGCTCAAGAGGCATGCTAGCTGATCCTTCCTTCTCTGGAAAGTTAGTTCTGGTTTGTTTTCCAAACTGACATGATTTGCATATGGTGTTGTCAGGAATTTTGATATCTGGAAGATCGCGAACTGTCTGATATTTGCATGCTTTCCTTATTTGTGAAAAGCTTAGATGCCCCAACCTCCGATGCCATAAACAGTGCTCATCATCCTTGCTCAGATAGCATTGTTGTTGTTCTTCTTCAAATATGTACAGATTATTTGGAGTTCTTTTGCCTTTGATCACTGTTTTACCTGTATCAAGATCACGAACAAGACATCCATTTGACCTGAATATTAACTCGGTTCTTTGATCACACATCTGGCTGACACTTAGAAGATTATGTTTCAATCCATCAACATACAAAACATTTCCAGCCTTGACCTTTTCTTTTAATTGAGCAATACCTTTTCCTTTTATGGTAGCAGGAGTATCATTTCCAAAGGAGACTTTCTTTCCTTTTTCTAGAGCAGAATATGACTCAAGTTTTTCTTTATCACCTGTCATATGCTTCGAACATCCACTGTCAATGTACCATAGATTTTCCTGTCCCTCTGCATAAAATGCTATCCCACATCTTTCTGTTTGTGGTTCCTTTATTCTCCATGTTTGGTGCTTGAGGCTTGTTCCTTTCTCTGCTGAAACCTGCTCCTGCATTCAAAGTCTTCATGACCAAAGTTATTGCAAATAGAACATTCAACTTCATTTTGAAGAACCGAAAATTTGTTGTAGGTCCTTTTTGTAATCCCGGTCATACTTCTTTGTTTTTGAGCTTCTCTAGTCATGATTGTCTTATATGCAACACATTGAGCTGCTTTGTGACCAAAGTTATGACAAGAAAAACATTGTCCATTGAAGAAACTTCTGCGGTTATCAAATCTACCGGCCAAGTGATTGTAATCTCTATTGTTATTCATTCTTGAACCAAATTGAGAAGACTTTACTTGTGGCTAGTTGTAGCTTTTGTTCACTCTTAAAACAAATTGCCCCTGATAGCCTTTGTTTGCAATTTGTCTCTGCTTTACCTGATAGTCTCCATTGTGCTCTTGCTCACTCCTTTTTGCTGCATCAAGATAACTTTTTGAAGTGGATGCTTGAGAAGTTTCTCCATTATAGCCCAGACCTGTCTTGTTTAGAGGGGAACACTATACATTGATAATCTCATCCAGAGTTTCAGATCCTTTGACAAACTTAAGATTAATAGCTTTTGTTTTCTCAATCTCTTTTCTAAGAGCAAAAATTTCACCTTCTAACTTTTCAAAATGTTTTTCCTTTTCATCAATTTGAAATTGTAGAGTATCAATGATCATATTCTTTTCTTATATACATCTCTTGAGTCTAGTAATTTCTTCAAAAAGGTTATCCACATCTATAGCATCCATATAATCATCATCTTCAAATGCCATTAACAGTTTATATTCATTACCTCGTTCATCTTCATCACTATTTGATAGACCATCACTATCTTCATGATGTAGTAGCTTTTCTTATTTGCACCCTGTTTCTTGTTCCATCTAGCAGGTTCCTTTCCTTTATCCTTATAAGGAAATTTTGCATCATAATGACCTACTCTTCCACAAGCAAAGCATTTAAAAGGTAACTTACCTCTGAACCTTCCATAACCCTTTTGAAGATTTCTGACAAATTTGATTCTTCTTCTTCTTCTTCTGGTACGTGACTTACTTCATAATAATCTCCTTTGCCTGACGCCTTGAAAGCAGCTTCTCTTCTATCTGATGGACCTCCCTTTCTCATTTCATAAGCAGTTAGAATTCCATGTAGCTGAGACATAGTAAGAATTCGTAGATTTTCTTTTTCTTCTATTGCAGATACTTTAGATTCAAACTTGGGGGACAATGATCTTAGAACCCTTTCAACCACAATAGCCTCTTTTATTTCTTCACCCAAATTTTTCATACAATTAACAACTTCATCTACCCGAAGAAAATAGTTAGCCACACTTTCATCATTATACATCTTGAGAGTCTCATACTGAATCCTGAAAGTTTGAAGTTTAGCACGCTTTACCTGTTCATCTCCTTCATAGCTCGTGACAATTTTG
>APFE031324982.1:53349-91389 GCA_000404065.3 Pinus taeda | reverse complement strand
CAGATGCTGGAACATTCTGGGAAAAGAATGTTGTCCACAATTTCAAGTGGTTCATACGATCACAACAAATATATTAGGGTTCTTTGACGCAAATGCATCCTTTGCAAAAATTTGTGGGTCTGCACTTCTGAAAGAATTTAGTACCAATATCGAACGCGCTAAATCTGATAAGTATTCTATCCTTACTGCTTGTACTGCACTTTTATGGATTGTCAATGTGATTTAGCGATGTGATGGGCAATTGTTTGAAATATTGTTCAAATTATTTTGCGAAGATGCTGAACTTCCTATCGCAATAAATCATTCTTACAATGGATATCCTGGTAGTGTTAGTCCATATTCTGGTCTAAAGAAGCCAATTCTTGGTCTAAATACCCCACTTATGGACCTAATTGATCGGTTTCTAAATTGTATGGGCAATGGTGAAATAATTACTTCTACATTATTTAGGGTTTCTTTTCTCACAAATTGGGTTCCTGTCATTGCTACGCATCTCAATCACAAGAATCAATTGGAAAAAAGTATCATTGATGTTGCTGAAACCCTCTCTTCTATTGAGCAAAGATGAATTTACAACATTTGGAAAGAAACTCTGGCCAAAACCAACACAGAAACATTTAATTGCTGGGCCAAGAAAGTAGAGGATGCCATACTTCGCCACAACTATTTTTTCATGTAAGTGGCTCTTAAGAAGTCTAATAGTTGATTAAGTAGAGAGGTCTGATCTATATAGTCCAAGTTTAAACAGAATATATATGCCTAACAACTGCTCTGGGGATAATTTCTTCACAAGCTCTCGTACAGAATGACCTAGTCAATAAATCTGAGCTTGTTTAGCAGATTCTAAGCAATCCCTGTGGGAGGACCAGGGCAATAAGTGCAAGCCTCCCTATGTATCTGTAAGTGAAACAATTTAGATATATCCACAGTTTTGTTTGGGTGTCAGCTTATACTTAGTTATTTTCCAAATTTGTTGTTACACTGATAATTATTTTTTCAGTATCAACTGATCATTTTTCGATGTTGCCAGTCTGCTTCTTGCCCTACCCCAATGTACTTGCAGAGGTTTGTTCTTGTCCCTAATTACCTTCCATGGTTTCTTATCTTTGAGTGTACCAGATGCCCCTGTGTACCTTCCACAAGCTTTCATTTTTCATACGTACCCAGCACATACATTGAAGTAGGGACTTATTAGTCAAAGGAATTGGGACTACATGGTGCCACCAGGAAGCAATCTTCAGAATGTACCTTTTAAACTGCAACCTCAAGGGAATTCCCCGGAACTGCAACTACCTTTGAAACTGCATCCTCAAGGGAATACCCAGGAACTTCAACTCCAAGATTTTCAGTACTTCGTTGTAATTGATTTTGAGGCAACTTGTGACATGGGTACACGTCTTAGTCCACAAGAGATAGTGTTTTTTTATTTATCTCATATCTGGTTCTTATTTGTGGCGATTTCCTTTCCATTTATGGAGATTATGAACAATGGAAAAGAGGGATCACAATTTCTGCAGCCATGATTGATCAAGCTCAGAGAGGTCAGTAATTTACTCAATTAATTCAGTATGCATTTTTTTCGAGCGGGTTAGTCTCATAATTAAAGTTTGATACATGAAAAATGGTGCGGTACCTAGCTTCCCATATATACTTCGTGAACAACATAACAATAATCCCATCATGAAAAGGAAGAAAATTGAACTACGATACGAATTCTTGCGTCATGGCTTCAAACATGTGAAGGAGTGACTTGCATTCCTTTCATTACCATCTCGACAATTAGTGTGGGGCCCTATCCCATAAGCCTTCTGTTACGAGAAGTATCTTTTGGATAGGTGAGCATTCCCTATGATTTTCCCTTGATAGGAGATAGAATACGCGATTTGACTATCGCACAAAATTCTTACAGATCATTGTAATCAATTCTACTTTATGCTAAAAGAAAATGGCTCATACCTCATTTATAATGGTAGTCCCTATGTATTTCTGGTTGGGGAAACTATAGAGAACTATCTTCAGATAATGACACCTACTTCCGACATACAATATAATAAATTTGTGTGACACATTCAATGAATTTTATTATGACAAATGATTTTTTATGTGTATTCTGTTTGTCAGTTCAATTAGGACATCAAATCCCATTCTTTTGAATCTTAATTTTATTTCTGTCCAATGGGATTTTAAGGCACTGACAGACTATTCCACTGTAATATAGTAGACTGGCGTCATTTAAGGCATGTTATTGGTTTCATTTGTTGAAATTTAAAGTGTAATAGACCAAAAATTTTTCACAGTCTGAGGGAAAGTCGAACCAAATATTGACGACGTAATTGCTTTGATGCAAGAAACTAACGATAGTTCAATGAAAGACGTTAGAAAATTGCAGAACATTGTCTCACTGTAGAACGATAAAACTGGTGTTTTAATCACAACCAAAACTTATATATTATGCTGCAACTTTTGGGGAAAGGGAAATTTTCCTCATCATCTCCATCCCCCTCATCCCCATACGATGCCGCCTGGTGTCACAAGGTATACATTTTTATGCCGTAAGGAGTTTCCCTCTGGGAAGAACTCCCTTATATGCCACCGTGTCCTATTTTGGACCATTGATTTGATGTGTTAGAAATAGGACCATTGATTTAATGTGTTAGACGATTAAGAGAGATTGTGTCGTTGGATCAGAGCATTATAGTTGGAATTTTAATCGGTTTGCATGTGCTTATTGAACTTCCAGATAGACGGTGATCACCTATTTCTTCTGCTCCCGCACAGTGATCAAACTTCGAGCCCTGCTACTATCTTTGGAGATCAATACCTTGCCGGATTTAGCTACTAGACTCGGGATTAGCCAAATAAAATCAGATTATGGAGGATTACAGATGCTGGAACATTCTCTGAAAAGAATGTTGTCCACAATTTCGATCACAGCGAATATATTGAGGAATATATCGTAGGGTTCTTTGAGGCAAATGCATCGTTTGCAAAAATTTGTGGGTCTGCACTTCTGAAAGAATTTAGTACCAATATCGAACGTGCTAAATCTGATAATTATTCTATCCCTATTGCTTGTACTGCACTTTTATGGATTGTCAATGTGATTCAGTGATGTGATGGGCAATTGTTTGAAATATTGTTCAAATTATTTTGCGAAGATGTTGAACTTCCTATCACAATAAATCGTTCTTACAGTGGATATTCTGGTAGTGTTAGTCCATATTCTGGTCTAAAGAAGCCAATTCTTGGTCTGAATACCCCACTTATGGACCTAATTGATCGGTTTCTAAATTGTATGGGCAACAGCGAAATAATTACTTCTACATTATTTAGGGTTTCTTTTCTCACAAATTGGGTTCCTGTCATTGTTGCGCATCTCAATCACAAGAATCAATTGGAAAAAAGTATCATTGATGTTGCTGAAACCCTCTCTTCTCTTGAGCAAAGACAGATTTACAACATTGGAAAGAAACTCTGGCCAAAAGCAACATAGACACATTTAATTGCTGGGCCAAGAAAGTAGAGGATGCCATAATTCGCCACAACTATTTTTTCATGTAAGTGGCTCTTAAGAAGTCTAATAGTTGATTAAGTAGAGAGGTCTGATCTATATAGTCCAAGTTTAAACAGAATATATATGCCTAACAACTGCTCTGGGGATAATTTCTTCACAAGCTCTCGTACAGAATGACCTAGTCAATAGATCTGAGCCTGTTTAGCGGATTCTAAGCAATCCCTGCGGGAGGACCAGGGAAATAAGTGCAAGCCTCCCTACGTATCTGTAAGTGAAACAATTTCGATATATCCACAGTTCTATTTGGGTGTCAGCTTATACTTAGTTATTTTCCAAATTTGTTGTTACACTGATAATTATTTTTTCAGTATCAACTGATCATTTTTTGATGTTGCCAGTCTGCTTCTTTCCCTACCCCAATGTACTTGCAGAGGTTTGTTCTGGTCCCTAATTACCTTCCATGGTTTCATATCTTTGAGTGTACCAGATGCCCCTGTGTACTTTCCACAAGCTTTCATTTTTCATACGTACCCAGCACATACATTGAAGCAGGGACTTATTAGTCAAAGGAATTGGGACTACATGGTGCCACCAAGAAGTAGTCTTTAACATTGTTATTTGAAGTTTATTTCTCCTTCATTTTATGATCTTCGACTTCTTCTCAATTTTCCATCTACATAACCCACTCTTTCTCTATGCTTATTCAGGTTAATTTAATTTTTGCAAGTGGATATTGCATCTTTAGTAGCCATTTTGTGAAATTATCTCAAATGTACCTTCAACATTATTATTTGTGCCCTCATAGGGTGATCAAAAGCCTATTTTCCAGGCCTGCATATGTTATTTTTCGTGGTAATAAATGTTGACTAAATGATCTTGAACATTGTAAATATATCATTTTGAAACATTATAATGTTGTGCAGAGATTGCATTGATTTTACAAGACACTTCAACCTACTAGTTCATTTTCTATTGGCTTGCCTTACGACGTTTTCTTTGCAACATCAGGTGCAAATGCTAGTTTATAGGAAGGTGAAGCTTTATAACTATTCCATTGTAGCGTTGTAGCGTGATTTTTAGACAAACAAATTAAATATGGGCAAAATAATTTGTATTTAATTAGATTTAAAGCAGCCGAAAAAGTTTGCATGTGATTCTTAGCCCTGCATTGAATTTAAGAAAAATGTTCTAAAGTGAGCTCCAGCTCATTATTTACTGTACCTTAGGGCAGTACATTTAGATCTCTGCTCATAGAGATTTCAAAATGTATATACTCATCAGTAAATATCTATTTTTTTATAGTCTCTATTTACGTATGCTCACTTCATTAAATACAATGGTATTGTATGGCTCTACATAGTCATAAAACATATTTTATGGATGAGCAACAATCACTGAGAGAGTTTGATTGGCCTAAAGAGGGTTGTTATTTCATAGTAATGTGTAGAGTAAGGTGCGAGGCGTCGGGCAAGGGTTGCTTACCGTTCCTATTTATAAGGGTTGGTCCTTAAATATATCTCACCAAAGTACTTAGTTGACTGATTTATTGTTCAAACTCGTTTGGTTGTTCCCTTTAGTAGTGTGTGGTGTGGAGATTTGTTTGTGAGGAGCTTTCTGACGCAGTGAAAGCTCCGCACAAGTCTAGCAGTTTAACTCTTGAACAATGAGCACATGGACTTGATGTAGTACAACTGTGTTTCTAGGTCACTATCTAGAATGTGTCTACCATGATTTAATTGCTCAATATGACATAAAGAAGCTAGTTGGAAGGGTTACGATGGAGCCCAACCTTAAAATCTTAGAATAAATATCACCATTTGTATGATGAGGGAGAAACAGTTTGGATGACATAAATGGATATATACTATTTTGATGCATATGGTGCTTTACTTGATGTTTCTTGTCTTATAGTTATTAGTGATTTTGTGAACTCCTAGTTTATTGTTGTTTCTATGACAAAATACTTTGGAGATCTCCTCATGCTTATTTTGGATGATGAGTTATGAATACAAGTCCACATTATAGAGATTAAAGTTGCAGCTTATGGGCACTGCATGCTACGTTATTAAGCCTGTGTGTGTTGAAAAAAGCTATAGGGGCAGAGGAGAAGAGTTTGACTCAAGAATAGTTGCGGTAAGTCAAACTCCAATTGTAGCAAGCACATTGCAACTAGACAGAGGCTTAATGGAAACATAAATTAAACACACAAAAAAACAGAGTAAAAACCAAAATGGTTGCAGTAAATCTACTCATGAAGGTTTAAGGCACATCGCAACTAGACAAAGGCTTAATTGAAGCATAAATTAAACACACAACAAAACAGAGTAAAAACCAAAATGGTTGCGGTAAATCTACTCATGAAGGTTTAAGGCCATATCACAACACACCAAACATTGGATTATATTATAAAGCATATGTAAATACATTCACATGACAAATTGGAGGTTGCTGCTCCAAGTAAAAGCACAAAAAACTTACTTTGATTTACGCTTCACTAGGGTTGCGAAATAATTTTCTGTAAAACTCCGTAAAACTTGTTTTCACTCACCCACCAATATTTCCTCCACGATTTTCTCCTCACTACTCTCAGACTTACATAGTCGACTTCTCACAACTTGCTCAACCCTACAATATGAATTTTACATTCATGTTTACCTCAACATACAACTTAGACATTAATACATGACAGATCCAATCATTAAGACACATGATGGGAAATTTTACATAATAAATGGTTTTCTGAACTTGCAGGTGTTGTGGAGTGTAGGTAATAGTCGCGGAGTGAATGTTTTCCCATACGTATTTACCAAAGTTAATTAAGTTCCTTATACTCTCTGTTGTGTTGTGGAATGGTCAACGTTGTACTTCTGCTTAGACTTTAGTCCTTCGCCCGCAAACAAAATTGCAACCCCACGGTAGTTGATTGGGAAAGCATGGTGCTTGTTATCGTGTTTAAGGCGGTGGTTGGGATTAATATTTCAAATGCTCCCCCTTAATCACAAATGCTGCCATTGATGATTCCCAAACAGTCTCTGAGATAAACAAAACTTTCATATGCCAATGGCTTTGTGAAAATATCAACAAATTGTTCCTGTGACCTGTAGTGCCACAACACAATTTCACCATCGTTAATCAACTCTCTAATAAAATGATATTTAACAACAATGTGCTTGGTCCTCTTGTGAAAGACAAAATTCTTTGACAATTCAATTGTGGATGCGTTGTCACAGAAAATAGTTTCCATTCCCTCTTTGTCGTGGTGAAGATCCCTCAACATCCTTCTCATCCAAATTGCTTGACATGATGCTTCTGTTGCGTTGACATATTCAGCTTCTGTTGTTGATAGTGACACTATTGGCTACTTCTTGGAGGCCCATGAAATTGCTCCAAAACCCAAATGAAAAACATATATTGACATGCTTTTTTTGTCATCGACACTTCCTGTCCAGTCACTATCGGTGTAACCAACCAGCCTGAAATAATTTGTTCCGGCATACATAATACCATATTACTTTGTCCCATTGACATACCTTAGAATCCTTTTCGTTGCTTTCCAATGTGTCTCCTTGAGTGTCTCCATGAACCTCAACACCAAACTCATTGCACACATTATATCCTGCCTAGTGGTGGTCACATACATCAAGCTACCTATCATGCTTTTGTATAATGTTGGATTGACATTGTTGTTGCAATCTTCTTTGCTTAACTTCAACCCCATGATAGTTGGAGTTGGTGCGGGCTTGTTGTTTTGCATTTTAAACCTCTCCAAAATGTCTACCACATACTTTTCTTGAGAAACAAAAATTTCATTTTCTATTTTCTTCACTTCTATGCCCAAAAAATATCTTAACAAACCCAAGTCAGTTATTTCAAATTCAATTTTCATAACTTCTTTGAAATCAACGATGAGGAAATCATCACTTCCTGTAAAAATTAAATCATCTACATATAAAAAAACAATAAGAATATTACCATCACTCTCTTTGATGTAGAGAGTAGGCTCATCGTCACATTTGTTGAAACCATTGTCCAATAAGTAAGCGTCTATTCTGCTATACCGTGCATGACGTGCTTGCTTCAACCCATAAAGAGCTTTCTCAACCTAAATACCTTGTCTTCTTTGCATTCAACCTTGTAACCAGGTGGTTGGTTGCACAACATAAACTTCCTCTTTCAACACTCCATTCAAGAACGTTGATTTTACGTCCATTTGATACACTTTCCATTTATGTTGTGCGATAATCGCCACAAATGTGCACACTGTCTCCATCCTTGCAACTGGTGCAAACGTCTCTGCATAATCTCTTCCATGCTATTGTTTGTGTCCTTTGACAACTAGCCTCGCTTTATGCCTTTCAATCTTCCCCTCAACGTTTCTCTTTGTCTTATAGACCCACTTCACTCCGATAACTTCTTTTCCTTGCGGAAGGCTCACTAACTGCCATGTGTCATTCTTTTCTATTGGTTCTATTTCTTCCTCCATTGTTGCAACCCATTTTTCTTCTTTGACTGCATCCTCAAAATGGATTGGGTCATCTACATGACGAAACAATGCAAATAAGGAATTCAGACTAGCGCTGCTATCAACTTCATCTTTCTCATAAATTTCATTTAAATTTCTGAATTTTGGTCTTCTTGTTCTTGCTGAAGATGGGCTTGACATGTCACTTGGTGTTGCACTTTGTGACATGCTTGGAGAAGCACATTCTTGACTGCATGACACTGTCCTATTATTTATTGATGATGTTACTTGTTGCCTGCTTTGTTGCGCTTGAATAGGAGTAGAGGGAGTCACTATTGAGGAATTGCTTGCTGCTGTCAATTCTTCTTTGTCCTCATGTGGCATACATGCTTTCACATTGCCTACCATCTCTAAACTTCCATCCCATGCTTCCTCTTATATTAACTAAACATCTTTGCTGATTATGACCTTCTCGATTGATGGATTGTAGAGCTTGTATACCTTGGATTCATAACTATATCCAACAAATATGCATTTCTCCCCCTTGTTGTCCAACTTCTTCCTCAACTCATCTGGGACATGTGCATATTCCACACATCCAAAGACTCTCATGTGAGTGACACTATGCTTTCTTCCACTCCATGCTTCTTTAGGAACCACATTCCTGACACTTTTGGTTGGACACCTATTCATGATATACACTGCACAAGCGATACCTTCAGCCCAATAATCATTTGGCAAATGCTTTTCCTTCAACATGCTCCTTGCCATTTCCATAATGGTCCTATTCTTCCTTTCCGCGACACCATTTTGCTGAGGCGTATACCTTGTTGTAAATTGTTTGTGAATTAAATGCTCCCTACAAAAACGAAGGAAGTCATTTGAGATGTATTCGCTACCTCTGTCAGTCCTCAAGACTTTGATGTAGTGTCCACATTGCTTCTCAACAAGAGCTTTATATTGACGGAAGTGCTCAGACACTTCACTTTTCCATTTTAGGAGATAGACCCATGTCTTCCTTGTGTATTCATCTATGAAGGTCAATAAATAATGGCTGCCACCAACTGATGGTGTTTGCATTGGTCCACATAAATCTGAATGGATAATCTCCAAAGGTGGCTTTTCCCTTATTGAATTTCTTGCTGGAAATGTCCCTTTATGTTGTTTGGCCAAGATACATCCTTCACGTAGGCTATCCAATTTTTCTATGAGCGGCAATCCCTTCACCATGCCTTTCCTATGCAGCAAATTCAAACCTCCAAAGTTGAGATGTCCAAATATCAAATGACATAACCAATTTTAATCCTTGACCTCTACTTGATAGTTCACTTGTGTGACAGCTGCCTCTTTTCTATCATCCTCTTGCGAGTTCATTGATAGTTGTGCTTGTGCACATTCTTTCTTCAAATATGATCTTATATTTAGGGGAAACATTATATTGCTTGTCATGTGAACTTTTTTAATTAGTTTTCTGCTTGGAGGATTATCCAAAATTGTGCACTCATCATTCTTGAAAAAGACATTATATCCCTTTTTCATGAGCTATCGAACGCTTATGAGGTTATGCTTCGAACCAGGGACAAAGTAAACATATGAGATGTACTTATTCTCCCCCTTCTTTGTTAGGATATTAACTATTCCTTTTCCCATCATAGAGACTTTGCTATCAGTCCCTAATGTCACTTCAGATTTCACACTTTCATCTAGATTGGAAAACATCTCTATGTTCCCTGACATGTGGTTGCTACATCCTGAGTCTAGATACCATATATCACTTTGTTTCTCTTGTGCTACACTACAAGCTAAAAACATGATATCATGGTTTTGATTTTCTTTTGTGAAATTGAAACTTGGTTTGTTACTAATGTCATATTTCTTCTTTCTACATTCATTTTCATAATTACCATAGTTCTTATAGTAATGACATTGGACTTGAGATTTATCATACCTCTGACCTTATGCATGATTTTATCTTGGGACTAGACTTGGATTTTGATTGTTGCCCCTTCCACTTGAGCTTGAAGGATTGCTTCTTCCACCTCTATGTGGGATTTTTCCTTTTCCTCTAGCATATGATCTTCCTCTGCCTCTACCTTAACTAAATGAAACTTGTGTCTTGAAGGCATGCTCCGATGAGGAGATTGTTGCTCTATTCAGTATATGTTCATGAGAAACCAATGAAGCATGGAGATCATCCACTGAGAACTGTGAGAGATCCTTTGTCTCTTCTATGGCCACAACAATGACATCAAATCTTGCTAGCAAACTTCTCAAAAATTTCTCAACTATTCTCCTTTCCTCAAGTGTCTGACCATGAGACATGATTTGAGTAATCAGTCTAATTACATGTGTAAAAACCAAGTCTACATTGTCAGACTCTTTCATACAGATTGTCTCAAAGTTTCTCCTTAGAATTTGTAGCTTTGTTGTCTTCACTTTTTCCATGCCTTAGTAAGCTGTCTGGAGGGTGTCTCGTGCTTTCTTGGACTTTGTTGCTACTGCAATCCTTGGGAAAATACTTTCAAGAACTTCCTGAAAAATTTAGAAGAGGCCTTTTGCATCATTCTTCCTGATGTCCCTCAACAAATATCGTTCTGGTTGAGACAAGACATGTATGTTGCTGCATCTACTGGTTCTTGAAAACCATTCTCCACCAAATCCCAAATGTCTTGAGAAGAAAATAGGGCCTTCATTGTAATCGCCCAATAATCATAATTTTTGCCATTAAACTGAGGTATCTGAGGATTATTCAAACTTGTGCTTGATGTTTCCATTTTTGAGTAAAAAAAAACTTTCTACCTACTGGTAAATACACTTCAAAAATCTGCCCTCAAAAACACAAAAAATTTACTGTGATTTACGCTTCACTAGGGTTGTGAAGTAACTCTCTGTAAAACTTCGTAAAAATTGTTTTCACTCACCATCCAATATTTCCTCCAGGATTTTCTCTTGACTACCTCTCAGACTTACATAATCGACTCCTCTAAACTTGCTCAACCCTATAATATGAATTTTACATTCATATTTACCTCAAATATACAACTTAGACATTAATTCATGACATAGCCAATCATTAAGACACAGGATGGTAAATTTTACATAATAAATTGTTTTATGAACTTGCACTTGTAGGTGTTGTGGAGTGTGGGTAACAGTCGCGGAGTGAATGTTTTTCTATACATATTTACCAAAATTCATTAAGTGCCTTAAACTCTCTGTTGTGTTGCGGAATGGTCAACATTGTACTTTTGCTAAAACTTTAGTCCTCCCCCTGCAAACAAAATCGTAACCCTGCAGTAGTTGACTGGGAAAGCATGGTGTTTGTCAATATGTTTAAGGCGGTGGTTGGGATTAATATTTCCAACAATGTGCAGTCTTCCAGTTTCTGCAGGTCCTGAGAGTAAACTCCACCTTGGCCTGCGTGCAGCGAAAGCTTCAAATGATAAAATACTACAATAATTGATGCCCCTGACTCGAACATTTGGAGTAGATCATCCAAACGCCATTTATATTTGGCATATCTCAGAGAAAATATGGCCACATGGACGGAGGCGGTTCAAATAGTGACTTCTATTTGATAAGTAAAGTTGAGTCCCTCTTGCAATTCTAATTTGTCTAGAAAGCCTCGTAATCCTTATAGAAGTAGGCGGTAAATATGGCTTGCAAAGGTATTCTTAACATTGGGGGCATGATGATTGATAAAAAAATCATAGCATTAGAAGTTATCGTGGGAATACGAGCGTTGGAGGTGGAGGAAAATGTATCGTGAGGAAGAGATGGAGTAAGTGTGGATATGGATGTGATTTCAACTTCTATGTCTTCCATCGAAGAGCAGATGGGTGAGGCACAATAGTTATAGACTTTCGTTTGGCCTTTTTAATACTAAAGGTTCTCTTAGTTATATATAAAAATGAGACCAATCGTAAGTCTTCTTCATAGTATAGTTTACATAATTGGTAAGGAGATTATTTTTAAGTCGTCTTCAGCATACCATAAAGACTTCTACAGTGTCTTGAAAGACTCGAATTGCCTGAAGAAAACGACGAAAATATTATTGATTTGGATTTATATTTCTTGAAGAGTTTGGCTTGTAATAAACATCGTGGGTGTGAAATGTAAATAAAAAATGTGATAAGGTAGTGATATTGTGTTTCAATTGAATTGAAATATGATATATTTGTCCTTTGCAAAGTCAAGAGTTATTTGTTTGAATATTTAGATTTACTGTTTTGACACGACATTGCCATTGTCATTCTAAAGAGTGGGAATTTTGTTTTGGAGAGAATCATTTGTTAAATTATGTTTTTTTGGGCATTTTTACTTGTCTTGGGTGAGCGACCTGCTCCAACTGAAGTGGAACGTTGTTAGTCCTTTTAGAAACCCACTAAGCCATGGAAGCAAAAGTTGTAAGTGTTGTGGCAGGGTATAGGGAGGAAAATAAATATGTAACATGGGGATGGGTGGAGTTGTTGGGGATGATTGTATTAGCGATCTCATTGCACTTACCCTCCTTGTCATTGTGACACCGGCCACAATTTTCAATGGATTTTGCAGTTTATGGTAGAAATCAGAATACATTTAGGGGCGTATTTGTGTTTACATGCTACAATAATTTTCCAATACAAATAACATGAAAAATGTTGTGTATAAATCCACTAACAACACAGACAATGAGGTCTTGATTTCAATTCATATGCCATCCGAGCGTTAAGAATCAATAGGGGTAGTAGTTAGGGTGATTTCTCTTTACTTGATAATTGCTTGTGAAATTATGTTGGCTTCTTATTACTTTATTATGTTTTGTTCATCAAACAATTACAAAAACCATAAATTATGAAGATCATAAAGACAATGAATACAAGATGTAGGCTCCAAGCTAGGGAAAAACTACTCCAAGGGGAAAACCTAGAAAATTCTTCTCTTATTTTAGAATAAAATCAAATGAGAAATACTCAAACAATATAACAAGACCTCCAACAAGACCCATGTTAGCGCTCTTTTCAAGCTTTTCCAACAAATCAAAGTCAACACAAGTCAACTCAAGAAAAAACCTTCCAAGTTAGCTCCACTTCACATTTTCAAAGTCAACAATATAATTTCAAACTTGCAGTATATCTGCAACTTCGACCTTGAAACAACTTCAGAAACTTCACACATGTGTGAGAAATAGGGTACATTTTAGGGCTGAAACTTCAATTTTCTTCCTCCTTAGACTTTGCTTTCTCTCTCTTAATTTTTTTCTTCTCTTGATTTTCGCTCTTCTTGTCCCTAAAATCAAACTTGCCTGCTTGTCTCCAAATGAGGTCGAAGTTTCCTCTATTTATACACATACAAGAAGTCAAATTACCCCATTTAGGGCCGACTTGATGAGGCATGGACGACTTGGTCTTGTGGGTACAAAAATGAAAATTTTAACTAATATATATATATATATATATATATATATATATATATATATCACTTTCTTTTCAAAGTCCAAATGAGACTTGACTCCAATACAATATTTTGACTTATGAAAAATATTATTTTGACTCAATAAAATCTAGAAGCATGATGAACATGCTTGACCTAAATGACAAATTGATTTGAGTATGAAACCCATGCTTATAAAATAATATTTCTTTTTCTTCTTTTGATATTTATGTGAAATATAAAATAAGATAAGTACAAAAGCAATTATGAATACCTAACCTAGTTACATTTTTAACACTCCCTCTTCACTAGGGTGGTATTCATAATTCCATAACAAGTACAAGGATATTCACAAACTGAAATATTTGGATTGGTAAGCCATATTTTTAAGCATTAACATCATGAGAAACATTGTCAAAGAGTAACGTAGTAAGGCCTTTTGACTAACAAGCTATAACTCTCCATAAGATTAGAGTACAATTATGGAAGGCATACATATGGACACCTCAGCACCTCAAGGCACATACCCCATCCATATGTTCACTAGGTATGTCCTTCCAAGACTATTCTTATCTTGGATTTCCAATCCTCAAGGAGTACCATTCCCCATATTCTTATCCAATCCTCCATTCTCCCTCCTAGTGTGATACTTTAGATGTATGGTGGTTATTCCCGGCCTAGTGCATGACACACATGGAGAATATGGTGTCCACCATCACTCTATCTCAATCAGGGAGGAGTTCTTTACTCCAAATATAAATGATATTTCTTGCTCCCTCTCAATCAGGGAGACTTCATCATAATATTTAGTTAATTTCAAACATATGCTTCATTTTTTGTTTATTTCTTCCACGGAGATCATAGTAGTAGATGAAAGGGCTCCTCTCTCTCATCTTCATATCATATATGAGATTCGACCTCCCTGGATATTGTGGAGCCAAACGCTTTCTCGGTCTTCATGAAAGGGTTCTTTCCATCAACCTTTTGCATCACTTTCCATCAACCATAATTTAAAGTATCTGTATGATCAATAATATCTTACCAAACCAATTATTGTAGAGTTAATCATAGCTCCCTTTGTCCATTTTGAAAGTGAATATCATCGGATCCAGCATGACCAACATGATATCTTGTGACTTCCTACCTTTTTCTGCCTTCATGGTGTGCACATTTCTACCATAAATATTTCTAAGCCAAAACTAGCATTATCCACTTAATCCATATGTTATAGAATTGATTTTTAAAACAAACAATTACAGGTGTAATGTCAATTGTTAGCTTTCCAATCTATGTTTCTGCAAGATTTCCTTCTAGGTATCCAAGTCATATCTCAAACAAAACATCAATACCAATTTATTAAAGTCAGAGTTACCCAATCATGATAGCTATTAATATGTCATGTACTGCTACAAGCTCCCACTAAGATCAACATCCATTTGCATGGTCTATCTTCATATTAGAATCCTTCTTCATGCTTTATGCCTTTCAAACATAAATTAATGTGTTCATGGAGTGAACTAATCAACAAACTTAAAAATTATATCTAATAGATTTTATGTAGCTCCCTTTGAAGTAGTCCATTTTTCATGCTTCAAGAGACCTTATAGGATGTTGTTCAGTGTCATCATGTGTTCTACTCAACTATTATGTTTCTATATACATGAAAGAGTTCTTTCTTATCCATCATGCTTCTGTGTTGAGCAATAAAAAAGAGTAGTCTTTTCCTATCTTATCCAAAACATACCATTCTTATGCTCCGAGGCATATTTCTACAACAAGCTCTTCTCGCATTATTACTTGAAGATATTAATTCTACTTGCTAATGAGAATCTCTTAAAGATGTACATACCTCTTCATTTATGTTTTCCATCTATTATTCTTTCTTTTGAACGAGTTTCATCTTTCCTTGAGGATGATGTCTAGAATGATGTTCAAGAGATTCCTTCTCTAAGAAGAGAAGTGCTCAATCATATGTTCATGCTACAACTCTATTATCTTCATACATGTGAGATTCTTTGATGCTAACTTTAATAATTTTAGCAGAAATATACTATTTGTCATGTTATAAAGATTCTTTCACATAGTGAAGAACCTTCATAATCACTATCAAGGAGCCTTGTGATCCTTTCTAAATAGTAGACTATTTTTATAATGATGTGAATGCAAAAAAGTAACTACATGAATGGTGGGGTGTTGAATGGTAAAAAATCTTCTATCTTTGCTTGATGACTACTACGAATGAGATGCAATTGATGGTGTAGACTATAATCCTTCCAACGCTTTATGCTTCTTTCCATGATGCCATGCTTCAAAAACCAAAATTCTTTTATAAATGTAACTTTACACGCCACTTTAACTGCCATCTTAATAAAAAAGAAAACATATTGTAAGTAGACTTGATAGTGGAGGAGTCCTTCAATAATATAGATCCTTGGTGACTTCACTCTTCAGTTTCTTTTCAAGTTCTTCATTTTCTTCAGTCGTTTTTGCTCCACTTCTTTCCTTCCTCTTATTGTTCCTTTTATTTTGTGGATCTTTGGTACAATCTCTCTTAAATTGTCCATATACATTGCATCCAAAGCATTTCGCTTTAGACATATCTTGATTTCTTCGTGATTGATTGTTGTTCCTTGGACAAGTTTCAAACTTTTCAAACTTCCCTTTCTTCTTCTTTACTTTAACAACAAAAGCTTGATATTTTTCATTTGGTTTGATGTATCCTTTGCCTTCAATCTTGTCTCTTCTAGCATACATAAAGACCATATCTCATCAAAGTTTGGAGTGTCCTTTCTTGAGTAAATGCTTGTCACAATACTACTCCATTTGGGAGGCAATGCATTCAAGTATGCAAGTTATTAATTTAGAATTAGAAACAACTTCTTCAAGTCCTTGTAGTTTATCCTTCAATTTAGATACCTTTAAGAGATATGAGACCAAGTCTCCATCCTTTGTTAGCCTTGTCTTATAATGTTTATTCCTTAGAGATGTTTTATGACTTATAATGCTATTTGAATACAATTTCACCAACTTGCCATAGATTGCTTTAGATGTACTCAAATCTACAACAAAAGGAATGCGATGATCCTTAATGGATTCAATGAGAATCCTTTAAGCCCTCACTTCTCCATTCATGTACTTGGCCAATTCTTGAGTCTTATCCTTCTATGGTTTTTCAACTTTTCCTAGAACATGGTACATGACTTCATTTTCTACGAGTATCAAGCCTATTATTTTCTTCCATGCTTGAAAATTTGTTGACCCATCAAGCTTATTGCCTTCCTTACAAAACAAAGTTATTTTATTTGAATATTGATCCATAGAGAATAATTTAGTACTCACTTGATATACTAGAGTATCTAGCTTGATGAAGATATCTTCAAATACCTTGATTTTCCCAAGACTTTCAAGAGACTTCAAAGATTCCCTATAATGATGACTTTTGAAACAATAATGACTTCTGGAACAATAATGACTTCAAGATGCTTCAAAGAGTGTAGATGATGTTCCTATGATTCTTGATGTTTCCATGTGTGATGCCTTTTATAAATATTTCTTCCAAAGAACCTTCAAAGTGATAATCTTATAAGAGAGAGAGATCATTTTTCATCTTCAAGATGATGATGTGTAAACAAGAGCCTTCAATGGAGGAGTAGCCTTCCTTCAAGATGAACCTTTTTTAGTTTTATTCCTTGTATCCTTTCTTACGTCCTTCATTATGTCCTCACTGATCCGAACTTAAACATGAACGTAACCAATTACAAAAATAACCATAAATACATAAATGCAACAGAAATACCACTTCATTTCATTAATATCACAAAATTGAAATATGCTTACAAACAAAATAGAAATAAACTAGCTCGAGTGATTTTATCTTATCTCTGAGAAGAGATTTAGCGGCTACATGCCTATGAACTATGTTATAATGAGGCTCCAAGGCCTATTTATTATTGAGAAACAACGAAAAAACCTAAACACCCAGAAATATAACCCTAGGAGATGAAGAGCCAAAATAGTGGGCCTCGTTTGGGTAAATTGGTACATCAATTTCTTGGGGTTGTAACTTTGGCATATGATCTTCGTTTGGCTATCATAATACCTCATTTCAAAGATCTCATAGAATAGGCCAAAAACAAATGGGCATATGACTTATGCACATATGCATTTGCGACACTTTTGGTCTCTCCGTTTTCCCTAAAAATGTCATTTAGGGCCTCAAAACAGCTCTGGAAGTTCAGAACCCAAAAGACTGCCAAAAATAGTAAACTATGCTACAATTAACGAAATTGAAATATTGTAAGAGACAATGTTGGGGGTCCAAGTGGAATAGGAGGGTGGCCACCAATATCCATCTGGATCAGTCCTCCCCCCTTAGGAAGAAATGCTCCCCATTGCATTGAGTGCCTCCATGAAATGGGGAAACTTCTGCTGAACTTGGTCCCTAGTGAGCTATGGTAGTGTTTTCTTCTCAATGATGTATGAAAATAACCCACTTAAGATTGTGGATGACAAACAATCTCAACAATATAAATGGGTGCTAAACATTGTAGATCTGCAACAACCGATAGAAACAAAACCTGCTAAAATTATGATCTATGCCACAATCATAGTTAGACAACAAAAGAAAGAGTAATGACTCCAATCATCCAATGGAAACCAGATATGTAAACAATGATTTAATAATAACACCTGTGAAGAGAATAGATAAATGTTACTAGACTCCCTCTATGGGATGGGTTCTTGAATATCCTCAAATGTCTTCAGCTTATGTAGAGTCTCTCTCCTCTATAATGTATAAACCCAACAAAAATATGGTGTGCGACAATGAAAATAATCAGAGTTACATCAACGAGTGCAACAATGAAAATAATCAAAAGTGAATAATGATGGAAAACCCTTCTATTTATAACAAAATACTGAGTTATCCTCAAATAATGAACAATAATAAAATATAATTGATCCCATTCTTGGAATAACCACTTGGAATAGTTTATTATATTTGTTTAGGAAGGGAAAGTGTTTAAACTTTTATTTAGAAATAATAAATAAATAAATGATTTGTTTATTATCTCAAGGAATTAGTTAAGGAATAATAAAGAAATAATGGTTTATTTAATTATTCCTAAGGGATTTAGTCAAATTTGACAAAAAATAATATTCAACTAGTGATTAATTAATTATTCTTAGAGAAAAATAAGATAAATAACACTTTATCTGTTTATTTTTCATGATTGGGTCAAATTTAATAAGGAATAATAATAAAACAATGGCTTAATTAATTATTCCTAGAAGAAAATCAAATAAATAGTGATTTATTTAATTATTCTTCATGGGTTTGACTATAAATTACTTTAAGAAGGTGGTTTATTAAGTAATTTCTCACAGTGAAAGCAATTTTACTATTGTAAAATTGGCTTTACATGGTGTACTTCGATCCATCTAGTAAATTAGGCTAGATGATCAATTTTTTGGTGATAATGAATTTCTCCCAAACGTATGAATGTTAGGAGCAAAACGTATGACCGAAGTACATTGTAAAGACACAATCACTAGACAACACAGGGAGAGAGAGAGAGAGAGAGAGAGAGAGAGAGAGAGAGAGAGAGAGAGAGAGACCAATGAAGTTGAATCTAGGACAAGATAGTGATAAAAGGGGCGAGACTACTTCAAGTCTCCTTTTATGTTGTGGTATTGGACCTTAATGAGGTAGGGGAGGCATACCCATACTCGCCAAGATGACTTAGTACAAAAATAATGGTTCGCAAAAAAATATGAAACTGAGCAATAAAGTACATTCTGAATGGTACATGACATGTTGGCATAATAGAGACAGAAAATAATACAATGTGTCACATATGCATAATGCACCTGTAAAAACATAAGCCAAGACTGAATACAGTAATATCTTAGTACATGAGATACAAAGCCCCTTCCCTCAAAAATGGGTGGGAGGGAGGGTAGAATAGCTGGAGAAGCCCTGTGGAAGAAGGAAGGGCTCTACAAAACTAAATGGATCATCTGGAGGAGACATGCATGCAATGAACACTATGATTAGTAGGAACCGAACCCATCAAATCTACGGAATTGCATCTGATGCTGTAGGATAATAGGTATGCATCTGGGCATGTGGGGGCTACCTGAAGGGACACCCCCTCATGAGGTCTAAAACATCTCACACATGCCCAAGAATCACTAGTACAATCTACTGCATCATTGGAACATCAAGTGTATGGATCAGGAACATGAAACGACCAAGTCAAAGGGTAATAATGAGACCCTCTGCTCAATCCAAGGTGTCGAACAAGAATGAGATAGAATTGAGATACACCTCCCTCTAGGCCATTCTTCTTGAATAAATGAGATGATGTCGACAGAATAGGGCCTGCAATAGATGAGGCAATGAGGATCCTCAACTAAAGCATGAGGGTAAATAGTAATGTGACCAATGGACTGACACCAGGGAAAATGGGGAAAAGGGACTAAGGGATCAACAGACGACTACCTTTATCAGAGCATAAAGTGCATGGTTGACCTGGCAGCAATTGACTCAACTCTGTAGGGGATGGGGATAGTATGACTGGAGGCCAAAATGGGAAAAAAAGGATGAACGGATGCAAATATGGATGGAATACTGTGACATGAGATGATGGGACATGAAATAGACTCCAAGAATGTAAGGGTGACTCATCAAAGATGCTCTAAACAAGGGTGACTCGATGGAACTGCCACACAGACTGGGCCTGGTGGGGACCATGAAAACATGAGTAAATGATGGTTACTCATGATGAAAATCGACATATGGTATGACAAGTATTAAGAGGAGGTGGACCTCAAAGTACAAGTGTCACTTTATGATGAAATTTGATTTTGAGAGGCGACGAAGTGACCTTTTATGGAAAAATGGTTTCCTGGTGAAGTGTCAAATCATCAAATGAAATGGTGCAACCTACCTAAATGCATGACAGAAATAAATACGTGCAAATCAATGGGAAATGCTATGGGTAAAATTTCTTGAGGTAGAGTGCATTATGAGGATTGGGAAGGACATGGGCTTCAAAATCCTCTAGGAGATATGCCCCCTTACCTAAGTCCTTATGAATGATGTAAGGTCCAAGCCATAATGGTTCGAACTTCCCATGTTTCAACATATCATGGGCTTGGTCATACATCAGAACAAGATCACCTTCGTGAAAGGCACAAGGGTTGATTTTTCGTTCATATTGAGCTTTGGTGCGCTTTTTGGCCACTTCAATGGTTTTTAAAGCAACATGACGGTCCTTGGAGGCATGTTCAAGCATGACAAGTATTTCTTCTAATGCTTGGGTGTCAGGGAGAAGTTCGATAGCTAGGTGGAGGGAAGGGATCTCACACTCGATTGGTAAGACTGCCTCCTCACCAAAGACAAGGTGGAAAGGATTAAACCCGGTGGCAGTTTTAACAGAAGTTGGGAAGAGCATAAGGTGCCAGTTGGTCTTATGCTTATTCACCGTCCACTGAAGCGTTGTCTTGATAATTTTGTTGACTGCTTCAACTTGTCCATTACCTTGGGGGTAATAAGACGATGAATACTGATGTTGGAAATCCAACCTTGAGGATAGTTCATGCCATACCTCATCTTCAAAATGTCGGCCATCAGAGACCAATTGTTTTAGAACTCTAAATTGAGCGATAACGTGGTTAAAGAAGAAAAGGGATGCAATAGTCACTATGTTATTGAGTGTTGGCATGGATTCAACCCATTTGGTAAAATAATCAACTGCCATGATAATATACTTATGGCTATTAACAGAAGATGGTTGACATTCCATAAATTCAATGGCCCATTTACAGAAAGGACCAGTAGTGATGACAGGATGGAGGGGAGCTAATGGGGCTCTTGCCTTTGGGGAAAAATGTTCACAACTGAGGTAGTGTTTGAATGCCTCAATGCAATCACTAAAGAGAGAATGCCAAAAGTAACTAGCATGCAGGATTTTCTAGGCAATGGCCATACTGAAGAGGTGACCACCACAAGCGCCATTGTGACAAGCATTTAACACTTGCTCGGCTTTAGGATGGGTGAGAGAACGAAGAAGGATAGAATCCACACCACGACAATAAAGGTCGTCACCGATGAGGAGGTAGTGAGGGGATTGGTATCAAATCCATCGTCGATCATCATAGGTAAGATGGGGAGTGAACATTTGGGTTCACAAATATGTGATAATATCTCCATACCATGGATCGTTTGAAGTGATGACAAACAAGTGTTCATCCAGGAGCTCGTCGTTAACCTGCAGATCACGTGCACTAGTGGGTAATTCAGAAATGAGTTCGGCAAGGGCCAAACCTTTCTTACTCTTAGGCGTTACAACAAAATTGAGATTGAATTCCTTGAGGATGATGATCCGACGAGCATACTTCCCATTGATGATCCATCGAATCAATAGGAAGGTTATGGGGTTGGAGTTTGTTACGACCCTAGTGGTACACGTGAGGATATAATGACAGAGCTTTTCGATGGAAAACACAACAACCAGTGCTAACTTCTGTTCATGGGATTAGTTCACAGGGGGACCTACTAAGTTCTTGCTAACATAATAGATAACATTCTCATTCTGATCCTCATCTTCTTGAACAAGAACCCTTACGACGAATGGGCGGAAGCTAAGATGTATAAGATGAAGTCCTTGGTGAAGTCAGGGGGACTAATCAAGGGTGTGGAAGTGAGAGCATGTTTTAGGGCATCAAAATATTGTTGAGCATGGTCATCCCAAAAAAATGGAATGGTGGAGCGAAGGAATCTGAGGAACCCATGCGCGGTGGTCGCATAGTCAGGCACGAACTTGCTAAGGAAGTTGGCTTTGCCTTGAAGGCTTTGTAATTGGCATAAGGTACGGGGAGGTGGTATTTCAAGAATGGCTTGAAATTTCAAGGGGTCAAGAGTGATACTATCTTTCGACATAATGAAGCCTAATAGATGGCTGGTAGGAACACAAAAGACACATTTCAATGGATTAAGACGAATTTTTGACTTGTGACATCGAAGAAAAATGGTGCGCAAATCGTGAATATGTTGCACCTGAGACCATGAACGAGCGTTGAAATCATCAAGGTAAGCAAGGATAAGGTGAGCCAAGTCATGAAGGAAATATGACATGGCCTACTGAAATGTGGCTCCAACCTTTTTTAAATGGAATGGCATGACCCGATATGCAAAGGTTCCCCACAAACTAATGAATGTTGTCTTTAACTGATCATCATGACAAATATTAATCTGGTTGTACCTAGAGAATCCATCCATGAAGGATAGAACCTCATGCCCCACACATTCATCAATGATTTGGTTAATAAAGGGTATGGTAAATTTGTCTTTGGGACAAGATTTATTTAGGTCACAACAATCTATGCAGACACAAATGGTGCCTTGCTTCTTGAGAATATGAACTAGGTTGGATACCCATGTGGTATACTCAATGCAATAGATGAAATCAGCCTACTTGAGCTTGTTGATTTCAGCTTTGATGGCCTCACGTCGAGAAGGGTGGATGGGTCTCAACTTCTGCCGAACAGGAGTGGCATCGAGCCATGTGTCAATATGGTGTTCAACAATGGCGAGATCAAGTATGGGCATCTCAGAATATGACCAGACGAAAACATCATAGATTTATTTGAAAAGCTTGGTGTAAGTTTCAATTTCTTCCAGGGTGCATTGTGCCCCCAAGGTAATGTTTTATTCGACCCCTGGTTGATCTGAAGTATTGATTTTGATAATAGGAGAGATGTTGGCCATGTTCCCTTCTTCAAAAGCATCTGGAGCAGGTATGGTATTTCGAAACCAATCGACTTCGTCGCGGATGAAGTCTTTTGATTCCACATCATATTGGTCATGGGACTGTTGTTGCAAGAAGTATGCATGGTTGTGCATATCATCCCAAGGGTAGTCAGGGGTAGACATGGCTTCCATGGTGTCGTCATCGGAATGGAAGATGGGTGGACGGGAGGAAGACTGGCTACATGATACAGCGGCGTTACCTGGTGCATCAACCTGAGAAAGAAGGTTCACATATGCATCGTATTGAATGGTAGACGATGGGATGGTAGATGGAGGATCTACTGACGTTGAGACCTAGGATTCTGTTGAAGGAGGTTCGACAAAAGCACGGGCAAAAACCTCAGAGAAGTTGACCTGAGAGGAACTCAAGGATGACACTTGTAACATGCAAACACTCATAGAATTAATCTCTGACATGGTAAGGGGAGGACAAGGGAAAGCACCCAATAATGAGGAATCCTTACAGACTTCGGGTGAGACATTGGTGCAAGGAGTTGAAGACTGGTTGTCAGACATTGACGAGATGATGGACTTGGGGGAGGTCACAGATGTTGGCTCGTAGTAGGTCAACTGATCAATGGTAATGATCTTCCCTTCATGGGGGAAGCACATCTTGTAGAACACCACAAACACGACAGTTGACATGGCATATGTGTGACTACGACCTAAGAGAATGTTGTAATCCAATGGGACATCGATGAATTCGATATCGACATGGATAGTGTTGCCTGTAAGAGTCACTAGACAATTGCAGTACATGCCGAGGGGTTGGGAGTAGTGTCCATCCCAAGCATGCAAAGTGATAGTGGAGGGGGATAACTCAGGTCACTTTCACTATTTCCAAATAGTAGCAGACATCACACAAGTGGATGCGCCTTCATCAATAATGCATCTGGAGATGATGGCATTACAGATTCTAACTGGTATCTGGAAAGCAACTGATGAAGGTAATGAGGGGTGCTCTGATGTATCAACTGGGAAGACAATCAAACGATCGTCAAAAGGATCCACCGCACCCAAGGTAGTTAGTAGAGCTTTCTTTTGGGAAGGGCATAACTGGAGGACTTCCAATGTCAACAGGGAAGCAAGTGATTGTGCTAAGTCATGTACTATACTGTATGTATGGGAAAATCTATTATAAGTCACATTACGATGTAATGGTCCCTTTGGGATCTTAGGAATGGCCTCAACTTTGGGTTGAGGGATCTGTAAAGGACCATATGGTGTCGTAATAGGTTCATCGGATACTTTGGTTTTGGAATCAGTAGCTAACAAAGTGGAGGGCTTGTCATATTGACGCGACTGAGTTTTTAGGTTGATATTGGAGGGATTAACCTCATTAGACTTCATCATAAGGATCTGGTAGTCACCGGGACTAGAAGGTTGGGGGAGGTGGGCTACTTTACCTGGTTGAGGTTGAGTAGCAACAAATCCTTGTTGAGGAAAGGATTTGTTAGCACTATCAGTTGAGGTGGCGTAGGATTCTGAGGTGATTGTTGACCTCGGGAAGCTATTTGAGCTTCCCACATTTGTCACATCTAGGGTAAGATAGGACACTCATGAGTATAATGGCCATGTACACCACAACATGTGTAAGGCTTATTCGTGTGAATAGCCTTGTTCTTCTTGGGTTGGCCGCCCTGTTGCAGGTTGTTGGTGTTAGGATGGTTCCCCTGGGTTCACTACGCTGGTTACCTTGTTTACCCTATTTACCCTTGTTACCCTTCCCCTTATTCTTTTTCTTCGAATTCTGGGGATTGGTAGCACTCTACTGCCCAAACACTTTTCCCTGAGGGGGAAGTGGCTGCTGGGGTTGAGGATGCATGGGAGGCTGCAACGCTAATTCTTCAGGGGCTGAAGTGCTCGGTTGTGCATAAGAAGGAGAAACAGTTTGGTAGATAGTTTGGGGCCCTGGAAACATGTTGCTGGTAGGAGGGGCATAAATGTTGGAGGAAATGGTGCCCCCTGCGGATAGCCATAACTTTGCTGAGAGTATAGCGAAGAGTGTGAAAGGGATCCAATGATACCGTCAGTGGTGTTAGATTCCCCTGGTGCATTGGCACTTCTAGGATGAGGGAGGTTAGGAATGAGAGTATAGACATAATCAAATTATGCATAAATCAGATCATATCTCAAAGCGGTCTGGAGAGTTTCTTCCTCGGTCTGGGGAAAATGGGATGTCACATCTTTCCCAATGGTGGATAAAAGGATCTTAAGAAACCAATCTAGATAGACATGGTCTTTGAAAGGTGGGGCACGACATGTGCTCCTCCTTCAATGCCACTCTTGAACATGGTTAGAAAGGCGAGTGGCAAAGGATTGACAGAATGTGGTCAACAGCTCTGTACCAATGTCGTACCAGAGAGGTAACTAGAAATATGAAAGGAACACTTTAGCAAGTGCTGCAAAAATGGCATGAGAGGTGGAGGGTTGGTCTACATACCATTTTGTAGCATCTCCAATGAGCGTGCATTGGAAGAGCCAAAGATGAATGGAGTCATCAGTTATGGAGTTGGATGAACACCACATGTGGAAGGATCGAACATGGTTGGTAAGATCCTCTCTAGCAATACTCTCAAACTTGGGGATGTTTGAGGGAAGCTTAGTCAGCATACAGGGCCAACTAGCATCATGGTGTATGGGATCTTTTATCAACTGGTTAAGATCCAGTAGACTTAACCCAAACATAAAGGGGGCATGCGGTCTGGCAAAACAGTTCTTGAGACTGTTCTGCCTTATATGACCACTGGTATAGAACTAGAGCCACTGCTAGGTTGGGTCCCTGCACCAGCTGTGGGTCCAGACATGGTGATGATATGCAGTGAAGGAGGATCATAATCAAATGAGGAATCAGAAGAACCAGGAGAAGAGTCGGTATGGGGACTCAAAGGGCTATGAACTTGAACCCAATGAGGAGGCATAATACACCCAAGCAGAAACTGGGGATGAATGCCTAACAGCCTCCACAACACACGCCTTGGTGGCGCAATGGTAGAAGGAAACACAGAACACGAAAATGGTGAAGGGAGATCAACAATATATCTTCTGCCTCTGATGTAGTGCGATAAATTTATTATGTTAAGTCTTGGCTTGGCAGTGTAAACCAAACGCCCTACGCTTAAGGTGTACTTGTGTGTGCAAGTGTATTAATTGATTAAGCCCATATCATGTTTGTAAAAAAGAAAAAATCTTGCTGAAAATAAACTAAAATAAATAACAAAAAATGAACATCAAAATAATTAACTAAACCCCACCCAAACTGGGTTTGCAAACACTGTACTGTTTGGTGGCTAAACTCATGGGAAATACATTCAAATGGTCAAGAGATCTGAATTTTGGTGTGACTGAGATCAAGTGACTCTAAGCTGGTGGAAAGTGGTGCAATAACAACAAAAAACTAGAGGGGAAGATTGCTGCAAAACGCTAGGGAGATGGGTGAAACACTTAGGGAAACCGATGGGACCCTAAGAAAATGACCAAACAAGTTTAAATGTGAAACTATGGATGGTAGAAACCTATCTTAGCAGATCTAAAACAAAAGGTTACATATATGGAAAATGTGGTTGGAATCATTGTAGAAACTCAGACTTCTCACTAAGCTAAACTCCTCCTAGAAAGGTGGAAGTGTACTAGAAGCCCTAGGGGAGGCTAAATTCAACTTTGACGAGTAAGTCAAAGTGGATCAAGGCCTAAGCAAGATGAGACAAAGGTCAGACACCCAACATACAACTCTCAACAAAACCCAGAAATCGTAGGTACTGACCTATTTTCTGTTGAAATCACACTTTTTGGGTTGAAAGGTGCGTTCTAAAGCCCAAATCGCACTTTTTGGGCTAAAAACTGCGATTTCTGTTCCGAGGATCCTGGTCTGCAAATTTTAGAAAAAAGTGCGGCCTTTGTCGTCGTTGGTTCCTGTGACCTGCAGAAATGACCAGAAAGTTTGCGGAAGTCAGAAATTTATCAGATCTAGGGTTAAAAAACTAGGAAACATTAAGAGAATTGAAAAAAGAAGAAACCATAAGATGAAAACTAAAGGTCACCCAGGTTTCTGGATCTGAAGTATAAAACTCAACGATGTCACCAATTTGTTGTAGTGTGTTCTTCTCAATGATGTACAAGAAGAACCCACTAAAGATTGTGGATGAAAAACAATCTCAACAATACAAATGGCTACTAAACATTGTAACTCTGTAGCAACTGATAGAAACAAAACTTACCAAAATTCTCGTCTATGCCACAATCAAAGTTAAACAACAAAAGAAAGAGTAATAACTCTAATCATCCAATGGAAACTAGATATGTAAAGAATAATTTAATAATAACACCTGTGAAGAGAACAGATAAATGTTACTAGTCCCCCTCTATGGGATGGGTTCTTGGTTATCCTCAAATGTCTTCAGTTTATGTAGAGTCTCTCTCCTCTATAATGTATAAAACCAACAAAAATATTGTGTGTGACAATGAAAATAATCAGAGTTACAACAGTGAGTGCAACAATGAAAATAATCAAAAGTGAATAATGAATGGAAAACCCTTTTATTTATAAAAAAATATTGAGTTATCCTCGAGTAATGAGCAATAATAAAATATTATTGATCCCATTCTTGGAATAACCACTTCGAATATTTTATTATATTTGTTTAGGAGAGAAAAAAATATTTAAACTTTTATTAAATAAATAAGTGATTTATTAACCCTTCTATTTATAAAAAATTGAGTTATCCTCAAATAATAAAGCATAAATAAATAGTACTGATCCCATCTTGGAATAACACTTGAATATTTATTATATTTGTTTAGAGGAAAAAATTTTAAACTTTTATTTAGAAATAATAAATAAATAAATGATTTATTTATTATCTCAAGGAATTAGTTAAGGAATAATAAACAAATGATGATTTATTTAATTATTCATAAGGGATTTATTCAAATTTGACAAATAATGATAATTAATTAGTGATTAATTAATTATTTTTAAATAGAGGAGGAATGACCTGTTATAGAGTTATATGAACCCAACGTTTCGGACTACCAAGTGAGTCCATCATCAGGGAATGCGTCAATAGATATTCTCAAGATATTAATGATGTATCCATGAGCTATATTTTAGGGTATATATATATATATATATATATAAAGTTATGAAAAATTAATCTAAGAAATTAGGTCGGCCATTATCCAATTAGTTTGATTAATTAATTAAGTTGTTTAATTAATTAATTCCCTATAATTTTATATATAATTCCTATTGTTAATTTCTACATGTTTTAATTTGAGTTATTATGACTATATGCTTAATTTAAATTCATATGTTACTATAATGTTATAATTTATAAATTGTGATTTAAGTTTATTTTAAAATTATCAAATGATTAGTTATGAAATAACCAATTACTTATTTATATGATTATATTTGTTTTTGTTATATTGTTTAAGGAGGATGTTAGATAACGTTACCTTGTTGTTTTGATCTATATTTTATTAATTTTTTAATGAGAGAGGAGGGATTAAACCATTAACAAGGATATGAGTTAATTATTGATTCATTAAGATTTCAAGTAAAGGTTCCATGTGTTGTTAGTTTTATCCATTGTCTCGTTCTGTTGGTCTTCCTTTTTTCTATTTCAAGGCTTCTTGATTAGAAAAAACAAAACAACATGAACCGAGATGATGGATTAAAACTAAGCAACACCTGGAAACCTTTACTTGAAATATTAAAGAATCAATAATTAGCCGATATCCTTGTTAATAGTTTAATCCCTCCTCTCTCATTAAAAAATTAATAAAATATAGATCAAAACAAGGTAACATTATCTAACATCCTCCTTAAAAAATATAACAAAAACAAATATAATCATATAATTAAATAATTGGTTATTCCATAACTAATCATGTGATAATTTTAAAATAAACCTAAATCAGAATTTATAAATTATAATATTATAGTAACATATGAATTTAAATTAAGCATATAGTCATAATAACTCAAATTAAAACAAGTAGAAATTAACCATAGGAATTATATATAAAATTATAGGGAATTAATTAAACAAATTAATTAATTAATTAAACAACGTAATTAATTAATCAAACTAATTGGATAATGGCCGACCTAATTTCTTGGATTAATCTTTTCATAACTTATATATATACCCTAAAATATAGCTCATGGATACATCATTAATATCTTGAGAATATCTATTGACGCATCCCCTGATGAAGGACTCACTTGGTAGTCTGAAACGTTGGGTTCATAAAACTCTATAACAGGTCATTCCTCCTCTATTTAAAACTACCCTCACCTGTATGGATTCATTATTTAATTAATTATTCTTAGAGAAAAATGAGATAAATAATGGTTTATCTGTTTATTTTTCATGATTGGGTCAAATTTAATAAGGAATAATAATAAAACAATGGTTTAATTAATTATTCCTAGAAGAAAATCAAATAAATAGTGATTTATTTAATTATTCTTCATGGGTTTGACTATAAATTACTTAAAAAAGGTGGGTTATTAAGTAATTTTTCACAGTGAAAGCAATTTTACTATGGTAAAATTGGCTTTACATGGTGTACTTCAATACATCTAGTAAATTAGGCTAGATGATCAATTGTTTGTTGATAACATGAGCCACTTGCCTTGGTGCAGGAGTTGGCCAGCGTTGACCCCCCGCTACAGTTGGATCTTCTACTGGTGATTGTTCTTGATCTGTTTGTCCATGATCTGATCAGTTGTGGCCTGTTCCATGTAGTCTGGATTTAACTATGTTGGTGTGAGTTGTACTACAATGTTAGATGTGTCGAGTAATGGTGGAAAGTATGGACGAAGGTGGTCTACATTGAACACTGGGTGAAAACCAAGGAACAATGGAATGTTGAGCTCAAAGGAATTTTCCCCTATATCCTTGGTGATGGTGTATGGCCCATATCAGATAAAACGAAGCTTGCAATGGGTTCCATCAAGGCGCTCCTTCAACAAATGTAGCCAAACTTTGTCACCCACCTAGAACTTATTCAACGCCCGAAGTTGATCATGGCATTTCTCGTACTTAGCATTGGCTTTGTCCAACATACCATGGACATGATGGTGGATATGTTGAATGCGGTCAATGACGATGTAGCCCTGTCGGCTTCGGAATGGATATGAGTAGAATCTTCCTGAGTAGCTGCAAATGGTATGGCCACATCAATGGGACATAATGGTTGAAATCCTAGCTGCACTTGAAAGGGTTTGTGGCCCATTGAGTTGTGGAGAGCTCTATTATAGTTGTAATAGACATACGGGAGGCTTTCATACCATGGGCGTGGGTGCTTCAATTTGTATATGTGCAAAATGTGTATGATCATCCTATTGATGACCTCTGTTTGGCCATTAGTTTGAGGATGGAAAGTCGTGGACTTAGTGAGTTTGGTATCCAACATTGACCAAAGATTTGACAAAAATGCACTTAGGAATATGTTTTCCCGATCAGAGACAATGGAGTATGGGATACCAATGTGTATCCACACTCGCTCAAAGAAGAGCTTAGAATTTCCCTCTACTATGATACTCTTCGTGTAGGCTACCATAATGGTCATCTTTTAGAATCTATCGATGACCATGAAAACGCAGTGGTTTCCATGCTAAGTAGAAGGAAGGCCCAACATATAATCCATGGAGATGGATTCCCAAGGTCAACTAGCAGTAGGTTGAAGAGTATATAGGCCTTGCTTCTTGATAGTTGGTTTGGCAATGGCACAGGTAGTGCAAGATTTAATGTACCTCTACAATAACACCATTATTTTCTCTACTATGAAATGTTAAACGACCTGACCATAGTGCACCTCCCAAATCATATTGGCATGCCCTCTTGAAGGAACACTAATGTGTCTCGGGTGACATAACAGTGCATCCTGGAGGTGAAAATTTTGAACTTTCTTACCTTCCAGGATTGTTTGGTATGTGTTATCGAATTCTGGATCACTTTCGTAAAGATGTGGCCACCCCAAAGTCTCATGCCCACAAGATTCGTGCATAGCGATTAGTGCCATGACTGGTGGTCAGCTGAGGACGTATGAAACATTATTGGTGCTGCCCTTGTTGTACTTATTGTTCAAATGGAATTGTTGTAGGTATGTCGACCATTTCTGATGGCGATCATTCTGCAGCTTCCCTTGTGTCTATATAAACTACAGGGGTCGGTGGTTTATTTGGATGACCATTTCCTTCCATTGACGACATGCCTGCAAAATGGAATACATTTATTTTCATAAGTGGAATACTTTTAGACTACGTTTGAAAGCGTCTCACTGTGGTAAGCCACTAGACGCCCCTAATGAGTAATAACTAAACCAATAACATAGTTTGATGCATTTGTCTCAATCTCAAATGGTTGTCGTGGGTCTAGTAATGTGAGCATTAGTGTAGAGAAGAGGCAATGCTTCAACTCAACAAATGCCTTCTATTGGGTTTCAGACCAAAAAAAATTTACTTTTTCTCCACCCTTGGTGACTTGACTTAAAGGCTAGGTGATATGAGGGAACCCCAACATGAACCTGTAGTAGAAATTAGAAAGACGTAGAAAGTTGTGGAGCTCTGTTAGAGTCGTTGGGGCTGGCCAATCCTGAATGACTTATATCTTGGCTAGGTCCACATGCACACCCTCTCATCAATGATGTACCCCAGATATTGAACCTGGCTCATGCCAAAAGTGCATTTCTCCAAATTTTCACATAGCTTGTGTTTTCACAGGGTTTGAAGGACCTATGGAATATGGTGGAGGTGCTCTTCCCAACTCTAGCTGAAGATCAAGATGTCATCCAAATACACCACCACGAATGCGTTGGTGAAGGTCTGCAAGATGTCATCCATCAATCTCATGAAGGTTGCAGGGTCATTTGTCAACCTGAAAGGCATGGCCAACCATTTGAAAAGGCCCTCCTTGGATTTGAAGGTAGTCTTCCACACATCATAGGGTTCAATAGGAACCTGGTGATAACTGGAATTCAAGTCAATATTGCTGAAATATTTGGCCCCATTGAGCTGGTCTAGAAGGTCATCAATCCATGGGATTGGTTGCCTATTCCATACAGTGAAATTGTTCTACGCTTGATAGTCAATATGAAGTCTTCAGGTCCCATCCTTCTTCTGTACCAATACAATTGGGCTCCCACGGGGAGATGAGCTTGGCTTGATGTGCCCTTTTTGCAATAGCTCCTCAATCAGCCTCTTGATCTCATCGTTATCTAGAATAGAGGGTTGATAGATCGTTCAAAGGGTAGTTGCGCGCCCGAGGTCAGATCGATGGAGTTCTTTACCTGACAATGCATAAGTACCCCTATAGATAAGGTGAAAATTTCCCTATACTCCTTCATAACCTTGTTTATCTACTGCTGCTATGTGGAGGAGCCCTATGTGGGAGCCGTGGCCACAACCTTCTTCTTTCCCTGAGGGTGAATCATAAGGAAAACAAATTTCCTAGTCTGGGAAATGATTTTACTACATGGATTTGCAGTGATCAAAGAGATGGTAGTAGGTGGTGCTACCTCCAGTACCCTATACAACTTATTGCCCAAGGTAATAATCACAGAGCGAGGTGTAGACTCGTATACAACATGTTGTTTCCAAAAGTATGTTGTCCTAATAATACATCACAAACTTCAAGAGGAGAAACATCACACAATACCTCATCCGTGAAGGGCTTGATGCTACACTGAAGGCGACACTGCTGGCTAACGCATAGATCTCATCCTAGGTGAAGCCAACCAATGGTGTACAACTGCAAATGTGCTATCATTAGTAGGCATAGATGCTTCATGACCTCTACTGAAATAAGGTTCTTTTGGCTCCCACTGTTGATAATGAACTGCAACGGAGAGCCTTTCACCAAAATCTATGAGTGGAAGAGATGTTCCCCCTCCTATGGATCTTTAGGCTCATTCTTTTGGATTTTGGTGGTGGCCACGGTGGCACTGGGATCCATGTGAATGATATTCTTCCCTTTGTCATTCCCCTTGTTGGGTTTTGACTAAAAGTTGGAACTTGCATCTGATTCAGATCCTTTAGCTTGGCCACCAGTGACTTCTTGGCCTGACACTCACTTGTGTTGTGAGTGGATCTCTTATGGAACTCACACCATTTTCCCATGTCCTTCTTTGTCTTCGTGATGTTTTTCTTTTCTTGTGGCTTTGGCAGGTTGTCTAGGGCCGACTCACCTTGGATTTGGCCATTGCTCTATGGTTTGGGGGCACCTTTTCCTTTCTTTGGATTCACATATCCAAAGTCTCGCTTATTCTACTTTAACTTCTCCTCAATCTTGACAGCGTATCAGTATTCCATGTTGTGCGAGGAGATGTCTAGGAACTCCATCTCGTTATGGATGTACTTATGTAGACAGTTGTGATACTTGAGTACCAAAAACTTCTCAGAATCCTTGATACCCACCTTAGTGCATAGCGTATGGAGAATATTTGTGAACTTCGGCACATCTTGGTCCCTTCCCTGCTGTAGTGTGGTCCATGTTATGTATTCATTTTCATAGCTCCCAACAAGGTAATATTGTTCCTTGATGGTGTCTCAGAAAGAATCCCAAGTGGGTGCGGCTGAAAATAGTGAGAATTCCCTCTCGTCCTTTTGTTCGCAGTAGGTTTCCCACCAGTCATTGACGTGTGGAGCAACTTTGAGAAGTGAAAAAATAATATTTTCCCGATTGGAAAAGTCATGAATTGAAAAATATCCTTTGAACATATTCAACTATTTATCTACGGCGTCTGCATCTATTTGGCCCTCAAATATGGGAATATTGAAGTTAACTTGTACCTTAAAAGGAGTGGCACCTCCAAAGTG
The DNA here is from genome assembly GCA_000404065.3 of Pinus taeda. NCBI lineage: Eukaryota > Viridiplantae > Streptophyta > Pinopsida > Pinales > Pinaceae > Pinus > Pinus taeda. The sequence goes on along the minus strand of APFE031324982.1, from coordinate 57,359 downwards.
GTTGTTGGATGAAGATGCATTGCATGTGGGTAGTCATTGAAGGATCTCAGCAAAGTTATCCATCATCGCATTCCTTTGTCGCTCGAGGGATTCCTCGAGTAATATTTTCAAAGGATCTTCTGCCCCCCATATTTCTTTTCTTCCACCATGGGAGGCCATCGGGATTTGCGAGGTTGGTATTCCAAAGGTTCAACCATATCGATCCCTAGCTCCATATACCCTGACCTCGTTGGGGGCATGCAAAGAAAAACATAGAAAGAACATACCGCTTTGATACCACTGATCTGAACTTAAACATGAACGCAAAAAATTATAGATATAACCATAAATATAGAAATGTAGTTAAAATAACACTTCGTTTAACTAATATCAGAATACTGAAATATGCTTACAAACAGAATGGAAATAAACTAGCTTGGGTGATGGTAGCTTATCTCTGAGAAGAGATGTGGTGGCTATATGTCTCCAAACTGTGTTACAATGAGGTTGTAAGGCCTATTTATTATTGAGAAGCAATGGAAAACCCTAAACATCTAGAAACCTAACACTAGGAGATCAAGCACCAAAATTGTGGGCCTCGTTTGGGTAAATTGGTACATCAATTTCTTGAGGTCGTAAATTTGGCATACGATCTCGATTTGGCTATCATAATTCCTCGTTTTGAATATCTCAAAAAGTAGATCAAAAAAAAAATCAGCAAACTCTCTTGGGAATTTACTAGTTTCTCCATTATCCTTAAAAACGTCACTTAGGGTCTCAAAACGGCTTTGGAAGTTCAGGACCCAAAAAACTGCCAAAAATAGTAAACTATGCTAAAATTATGGAAACTGAAAAACTAAAAGAGACAGTGTTGGGGGTCCAAATGGAATATGAGGGTGGCCACCAATATTCACCTGGATCAATCCTCCCCCCTTAGGAAGCAATGTTCCCCATTGTATTGAGTGCCTCCATGAGATGGGGAAACTTCTATTGAACTTGGTCCCTAGTGAGCCACTTGCCTTGGTGTAGGAGTTGGCTAGCTTTGATGACTCGATATAATTGGATCTTTTGCTGGTGAGTGTTCTTGATCTTTGTGTCGATGATCTGATCAGTTGTGATTTGTTCCATGCAATCTAGGTTTAGCTCTATTGGTGTGAGTTGTTTTGCAATGTTAGATGTGTCCAGAAATGGTGGAAAGTATGGTTGAAGGCGGTCTTCATTGAACACTAGGTGCATACCAAGGAATAGTGGAATCTTGAGCTCGAAGGCATTTTCCCCTAAAGCCTTGATGATGGTGCATGACCCATACCACAGTGGGAGAAGCTTGTGATGGGGTCTAATGAGGCGCTCCTTATGCAAATCTAGCCAAAATTTGTCACCCAGTTGGAACTTGTGCAAAAATTTATGCTAATCATGGCGCTGCTTGTACTTAGGATTGGGTTTTTCCAACGTATCATGGACCTACTAGAAGATGTGTTGAATGCACTCAATGAAGAAGTTAGCCCCGCCAGCTTCAGACTAGACATGATACAAATTTGCTTGAGTTGTTGCAAATGGTATGATCACATCAATGGGACATAAAGACTAAAATCCTAGCCCTACCTGAAAGGGGTTGTGGCCCATTGAGATGTGGAGAGCTCTATTGTAGATGTGATGGAAATAGGGGAGGCTTTCATCCCATGTGCGTGGATTCTTCGAGTTGTACATGTATAGAATGTGTATGATCATCATGTTTAGGAATTATGTTTGGACATTAGTTTGGGGATGAAAATCCATGGAATTAGTGAGTTTGATATCCAACATCAACCAGAGACTTGACCAAAATGCACTTATGAATATGTTGTCCTGATCAGATACAATGGACTATGGGATCCCAAAGTGTAACCACACTCGCTCACAGAAGAGCTTAGTAGTTGCCTTTTCTTTGATACTCTTCTTGCAGGCCACCATAGTGGCCATCTTATAGAATCTGTTGATGACCATGAAAACAAATTCATTGTCGTGCTTAGTAGAAGGAAAGCCTGACATGTAATCCATGGAGATGGTTTCCCAAGGTCGACTAGGTGTAGGAAGAGAAGTATATATGCCTTGATTCTTGATGGTTGGTTTGGAAATGGCGTAGTTAGTGCAAGATTTAATGTACTTCCCAACATCCTGACGAAGGTTTGGAAAATAAAATTACTTTTGAAGTACTACCACCATTTTCTCTACTCTGAAATGTCCAATGAATTGACTGTAGTGTGCCTCCAAAATAATATTGGCATGCTCGCTTGAAGGAACATAAATGTGTCCAAGGTGGCATAACAATGCAAACTAGAGATGGAAATTTGGAACTTTCTTACCTTGTAGGAGTGTCTGGTATGTGTTGCCTAATTTTGGATCACTTTCATAAAGATGTAGCCATCACAAAGTATCGTGCCCATAGGAGTCGAGCATAGTGATCAGCGCCATGACTGGTGGTCAACTTAGGTAGTCTGCAACATTATTGGTGCTACCCTTCTTATACTTAATGTTCAAAAGTAATTGTTACAGGTATGTGGACCATTTCTGATGGCGATCGTTCTGCAGATTCCCTTGTGTCTGTATGAACTGTAGGGGTTATTGGTCTATGTGGATGACCATTTCATTCCCCATAATGTAATTCTTCCATTGACGACATTCCTACACAATGGAATACATTTCTTTGTCTTAAGTGGGATACTTTTGGACTATGTCTAAAAGTGGCTCACTCTAGTAAGCCATTGGATGTCCTTGCTGAGTGAGAACTACACCAATAGTATACTCGGAGGTGTCTGTCTCAATGTAAAATCGTTGTTGTAGGTTAGGTAATGTGAGCACTGGTGCAGAGCAGAGATGATGCTTCAACTCAGCAAATGACTTTTGTTGGGTTTAGGACCAATTTTTTTTTTCTTTTGCTTTACTCTTGTAGACTTGACTTAAAGGCCAGGTGATATGAGAGAACCCTAACAAGAAGCTGTAGTAGAAATTAGAAAGACGCAAAAAGCTATGGAGCTCTGTTAGAGTGGTTGGGGCTGACCAATCCTGAATGACTTGGTTCCACATGCACCCCCTGCACATCAATGATGTACTCCAAATATTGAACTTGGGTCATGACAAAAGTGCATTTCTCCAAATTGGCACACAGCTTGTGTTGTCACAGGGCTTAAAGGACCTATCGAATATCATGGAGGTGCTCTTCCCAACTCTAGTTGAAGATCAAGATGTCATCTAAATACACCACCGCAAATGAATTGGTGAAGGGTTGCAAGATGTTGTCCATCAATCTCATGAAGGTTGCAGAGGCATTCGTCAATCTGAAAGGCATGACCAACCATTCAAAAAGGACCTCCTTGGATTTGAAGGTAGTCTTCCACACATTGGAAGGTTCGATAGGCACTTGGTGATAACTGGACTTCAATTCAACCTTGCTGAAATATTTGGCCCCCTTGACCTAGTCCAGAATGTAATAAATCAGTGCGATTGGGTACCTATTCCAGACAATGATCTTGTTGAGAACCCAATAGTCAATACAGAGTCTCCAGGTCTAGTTGTTCTTCTGTAACAATACAATTAGGCTTCCACAGGGTAATGAGCTTGGCCTGGTGTGCCCTTTCTCCAACAACTCCTGAATATACCTCTTGAGATTCTCATCATTCTTGAGAATAGAGCATGGATAGATCGGTCCATTGGGTAGTGGCACGCCTGGGGTCATATCAAAGGAGTGCTTGACCTGACAGTGCATAAGTACCCTTGTAGGTGAGGTGAAAATATCCTTATACTCGTAAGAAGAGCTTCGACGTAAATCACATGAGAAAGACTTTTGTCGACGCGTTTTGAACCAACTAGTGTGGTTCATCATCAGGACAAGTTGAAGACAGATCTGGCCTAGCATGTTAAATAGCAGAGCAGAGACTCCAATGGCTACAAAACGACTATTATTGACCCTTGGACCAAGGTAAAAATTATATTAATAAATTTAATATTTCTATTATTATTATAATATCACTTAATTTTATTCTAGAAATAAATAA
>APFE031324982.1:34694-49059 GCA_000404065.3 Pinus taeda | reverse complement strand
TCATTTAATATACATTCACTCTTACTTTTCAATCTAACCTAGTAAGATGGATATTATTAGTTGTAAATCCAATAATCTTATAAACAGATAAAATAAGGATATTACATCAATGGTAAGGTGTAAAAAAAAATTATACTAACATATTATCTTTCCTTTAATAAACATTCATACATATAGTTAGTTATTAATTTAATAACTTATGACCATTAAAATTATATATTTATTCATTTATTCTTATTTTAACCTAACATACTATTTTTTGGAATATGAATGGAATTAGTATTACTATATTAATAACATAAAGATATTTAATTAAATAAATTACTTAGGATACTATTCAATTTACCTAATTTTACTTATTTCTAGAAATAAAATTATATTAATAATAAAAATATTAAATTTATTAAAAAAATTACTTAGGATACTATTCAATTTACCTAATTTTACTTATTTCTAGAAATAAAACTAAAGTAATATTATAAAAATAATAGAAATATTAAATTTATTAATATAATTTTTACCTTGGTCCAAGGGTCAATAATAGCCGTTTTGTAGCCGTTGGAGTCTCTGCTCTGCTATTTAACATGCTAGGCCAGATCTGTCTTCAACTTGTCCTGACGATGAACCACACTAGTTGGTTCGAAACGCGTCGACAAAAGTCTTTCTCATGTGATTTACGCCGAAGCTCTTCTTACAACTATGATGGATCACAGAAGCCTCAATTCTACAATCCTTATACTCCTCCATTCCCTTGTCCATCTACTGCTTCTGTGTCGAGGAGCCCTATTTGGAAGTCATGGCCACAACCTTCTTCTTTCCTTGAGGGTGAATCGTAAGGAAAAATAATTTCCTAGTCTGAGAAATGATCATAATGCATTTCTTTGTAGTGATCAAAGAGATGGCAGTAGGTGGGCCTACCTACGATATCTTGTACAACTTATTGCCCAAAGTAATAATCACAGAGTGAGGTCTAGGCTCATATACAACATGTCACTTCCACAAGTATGGTTGTCCTAATGATAAATCACAAACTTCAAGAGGAGAAACATCACACAGTACCTCATCCGTGAAGGGCTTGATGCTGTAGGGAAGGCGACGCTGCTGGCTAGCGCTGAGATATCGTCCTTGGTGAAGCCACCTAATAATGTACAGTTGTGGATGTGTTATTATCTATAGGTCCAGCCGCTTCATGACCTCTACTGAAATGAGGTTCTTTTGGCTCCTGTTGTCGACAATGAACTACAACAAAGAACCTTTCACCCACATCTATGAGTGGAAGAGGCATTCCCCCTTCTCTGGATCTTTAGGCTAATTGTTCTATATTTTGGTGGTGGCCACGGTGGCGCTGAGATTTGCGTCAATTATTTTCTTCCCTTTGTCATTCCCCTTGTTGTTTTTTAACTCAGAATCGGAACATGCATCTGATTCAAAAACCTTCAGCTCGGGCACTACTAATATCTTGGCCCGACACTCACTTGTGTTATGAGTGGATCTCTTATGGAACTCACACCATTTTCCCATGTCCTTCTTTGTCTTTGTGGTGTTTTTATTTTCTTGTGGCTTCGATGGGTTATCGTGGGTTGCCTCACCTTAGCTTTAGCCGTTTCTCTGTGGTTTAGGGACGCCTTTTCCTTGCTTCAAATTTGCAAATCCAAAGTCTCTCTTATTCTACTTTAACATCTCCTTAGTATTTACAACATATCGATATGCCATGCCATATGAGGAGATGTCCAAGAACTCCATCTCATTCTGGAGGTACTTATATAGACAATCGTGGTACTTGATTACCAAAAACTGCTCAAAATCCTTGATACCCAACTTAGTGCAGAGGGTATGGAGAATATTTGTGAACTCTGGCACATCTTAGTCCCTTCCCTGCAGTATCATGGTCCACTTTATGTATTCATCTTCATAGCTCCCAATAGGGTAATATTGTTCCTTGATGGCGTCTCAAAAAGAATTCCCTATCATCCTTTTGTTCACTATAGGTTTACCACCAGTCCTTGCCGTGTGGGGTGGCTTTGAGAAGTGAAAAAGTAATTTTTTCCTCATTGGAAAAGTCATGAACTGAAAAATATCCTTCTAGCATATTCAAACATTTATCTATGGTGTCTACATCTATCTGGCCCTCAAATATTGGAATATCGAAGTTAACATGTACCTTAAAAGGAGTGGCACATCCAGAGTGGTTGTTGGATGAAGACACTTCACCTGTGGGTAGTCATCGAAGGGTCTGGGAAAAGTTATCCATCATTGTGTTACTCTATCGCTCAAGAGAATCCTCGGGTAATATTTTGAAAGGATATTCAGCCCCCTGTCCTTCTTTTCTTCTGCCATGGGAGGTTATCAAGGTCTGTGAGGCTCGTCTTTCAAAGGTTCAACCAGATCGAGCCCTAACTCCTAATATCCTGATTTCATTTGTGACATGCAAAGAGACAAACAAAAAAATAGACCGCTCTGATACCACTGATCCAAACTTAAATAGGAATGCAACAAATTACAGATATAACCATCAATACCGGAATGGAGTAGAAATAACACTTCATTTCATTAATATCATAATACTGAAATATGCTAACAAACATAATGGAAATAAACTTACTCGGGCGGTGGTAGCTTATCTCTAAGAAGAGATGTGGTGGTTACATGCCCTTGAAGTGTGTTACAATGAGGCTCCAATGCCTATTTATTATTAAGAAAAAATGGAAACCCCTAAACAATCAGAAACCTAACCCTAGGAGATGAAGTGCCAAAATTGTGGGCCCCATTTGGGTAAATTGGTACATCAATTTCCCACAGTCATAACTTTGGCATACAATCTCCATTTGACTATCATAATACCTTGTTTCGAAGATCACATAGAGTAGGCTGAAAATAAAGTGGAAGACCCTTTCCTCATTTTTCTAGTCTCTTTGTTTTGCCTAAAAACATCGTTTAGGGCCTCAAAAGGGCTCTGGAAGTTTAGGACCCGAAAAACTACCAAAAATAGTAAATTGTGCTACACTTAAGGAAATTGAAAAACTGAAAGAGACAATGTTGGGGGTCCAAGTGGAATAGGAGGGTGGTCGTGAATATCTACCTTGATTAGTCCTCCACCCTTAGGAAGCAATGGTCCCCATCGCATTGAGTGCCTCCATGAGATGGGGAAAGTTTTGCTGAACTTGGTCCCTGGTGAGCCACTTTCCTTTGTGCAGGAGTTGGCCAGCTTTGACAACCCGATAAAGTTAGATATTCTGCTAGTGATTGTTCTTGATCTTTGTGTCCATGATCTGATCAGTTTTGGCTTGTTCCATGCAATCTGGGTTTAGCTCTATTGGTGTGAATTGTTCTGCAATGTCAGATGTGTCTAGAAATGGTGGAAAGTATGGTTGAAGGTGGTCTTCATTGAACACTGGGTGCATACCAAGGAATGGTGGAACACTGAGCTCGAAGGCATTGTCCCCTACAAACTTGTGATGGTGTATGGCCCATATCAGAGCGGGTGAAGCTTACGATAGGGTCCAGCGAGCCACTCCTGCAAATGTAGAAAAACTTTGTCACCCACTTGGAACTTGTGTGGAACCTGATGGTGATCATGGTGCTACTTGTACATAGCATTGGCCCTATCCAAAATATCATGGACCTATTAGCAGATGCATTGAATGCACTCACTAAAGATATTAACCCTAATGGCTTTGGATTGGACATGAGCCGAATCTGCTTGAGTAGTTGCAAATGGTATGGCCACATCAATGTGACATAATGTTTGAAATCCCAGTTGTACCTAAAAGGGGTTGTCACCCATTGAGTTGTGGAGAGCTCTGTTGTAGCTGTGTTGGACATAGGGGATTCTTTCATCCCATGTGCGTGGATGCTTCAAGTTGTATATGTGTAGAATGTGTATGATCATCTTGTTCTCAACTTCTATTTGGCAATCAGTTTGGGGATGGAACGTCATGGACTTAGTGAATTTGATATCCAGTATCAACTAGAGACTTGACGAAAATGCACTTAGGAATCTATTGTCCCGATCATATACAATGGACTATGGGATCCCAAACTATACCCACACTTGCTCAAAGAAGAGCTCAGCAGTGGCCTCTTTTGTGATACTCTTCTTGCAGGCTGCCATAATGGCAACCTTAAAGAATTTGCCGATGACCATGAAAACACAGTTGTTGTCGTGCTTAGTAGAATGAAGGCTTCACATGTATTCCATGGAGATGGATTCCCAAGGTCGACTAGGAGTAGGTAGAGGAGTATATAGGCCTTGCTTCTTGATGGTTGGTTTGGCAATGCCGCACATAGTGCAGGATTTAATGTACCTCCCAACATCCCAATCACGGTTCAACCAATAAAAATACATTTGCAGTACTTCCACGATTTTCTCTACTCCTAAATGTCCAATGACCCTACCATAGTGCACCTCCCAAATCATCTTGGCACACTCGCATGAAGCAACATAGAAGTGTCCTAGGTGGAATAACAGTGTATCCTGGAGGTGAAAGTTTGGAACTTTTTTACCTTCCAGGAATGTCTGGTATGTGCTGCCGAATTCTGGATTGCTCTCATAAAGATGTGGCAACCCGAAGTCTCATGCCCATAGCAGTCAAGCATAGTGATTAGCACCATGACTGGTGGTTGGTTGAGGTAGTCTAAAACATTATTGGTGCTGCCCTTCTTGTACTTAATGTTCAAATGGAATTGTTGCAGGTATGTGGACCATTTCTAACAGCGATCATTCTACAAATTCCCTTGTGTCTATATGAACTGCAAGGGTTGGTGGTATGTGTGGGTGATTTTTTCCTTCTCCAGAATGTAATGCTTCCATTGACTCCAAGCCTACAAAATGGAATAAATTTATTTGTCGTAATTGGGATACTTTCGGATTTTTTTTTTGAAAGTGTCACACTATGGTAAGACACTGGATGCCCCTACTGAGTATGAACTACACCAATAGTTGGAGGCATCAGTCTTAATCTCAAATGGCTATTGTAGGTCTAGTAATGTGAGCATTGTTTTAGAGCAAAGGTGATGCTTCAACTCAGAAAATACCTTATGTTGGGTTTCAGACCAAAAAAACTTTGCTTTCGCTCCACCCTTGGTGACTTGAATTAAAGGCCAAGTGATATGAGAGAACCCCAACATGAACCTGCGGTAGAAATTAGAAAGACCCAGAAAGCTATGGAGCTCTGTTAGAGTGGTTGGGCTAGCCAATGTTGAATGACTTGTACCTTGGTTGTGTCCACATGAACACCTTGCTCATCAAAGACTTACCCTAAATATTGAACTTGGGTCATGCCAAAAGTGCATATCTCCAAACTCACACACAACTTGTGTTGTAGTAAGTTTTGAAGGACCTATCGAATATGGTGGAGGTGCTCTTCCCAAGTCTGAATGAAGATCAAGATGCCATCCAAATACACCACCAAAAATGCATTGGTCAAGGTTTGCAATATGTATTCCATCAATATCATGATGGTTGCAAGGGCATTTGTCAACTTGAAAAGCATGAACAAACATTTGAAAAGTCCCTCCTTGGATTTGAAGGCAGTATTCCACACATCGGAGGCTTCGATAAGCACCTAGTGATAACTGAACTTCAATTCAATCTTGTTGAAATATTCCCCCCTTGAGGTGGTCTAGAAGATCATCAATCTGTGGGATTGGGTACATATTCTAGAAAGTGATCTTGTTTAGCGCCTGATAGTTAATGCAAAGTCTCTAGGTATTGTCCTTCTTTTGTACCAATACAATCTATCTCCCATAGGGTGATGAGCTTGGCTTGATGTGCCCTTTCTACAACAAATCATGAATCTGCCTCTTGATCTAATTGTTCTCCATAACAAAGCATCAATAGATCGGTCCATTTGGTAGAGGTGCATCGAGGGTCAAATCGATGGAGTGCTTGACCTGACAGTGCATAGATACCCTTGTAGGTGAGGCAAAAATGTTCCTATAATCCTCCATTGCCTTGTCCATCTACTGCTTCTGTGCGAAGGAGCCTTGTCTTGAAGTTGTGGCCACAACCTTATTCTTTCCCTAAGGGAAAATCATAAGGAAAACAAATTTCCTGGTATGGGAAATGATCTTACTACATTTCTTTGCAATAATCAAAGAGATGGTGGTAGGTGGGGCTACCTCTAGTATCTTGTACAACTTATTTCCCAAAGTAATAATCACTAAGCAAGGTCTAGACTCATATACAACACATCGCTTTCGCAAGTATGGTTGTCCTAATAACACATCACAAACTTCAAGAGGAGAAGCATCACACAGTACCTCATCCATGAAGAGCTTGATGCTTTAGGGAAGGCGAAACTTCTGGCTGATGCAAAGATCTCTTCCTTGGTGAAGCGACCCAATGGTGTATGACTGTGGATATCCTATCATTGGTAGGCAATGTTGCTTCATGACCTCGGTTGAAACAAGGTTAGTTTGGCTCTTGTTGTCGACAATGAACTACCACAGAGAAACTTCCACCCACTCTATGAGTGGAAGAGGTGTTCCCCATCGTCTAGATATTCAAAATCATTCTTCTGGATTTTTGTGGTGGCCATAGTGGCATTGGGCTTCATGTCAATGATCTACTTCCCTTTTTTATTCCCCTTGTTGGGTTTTGACTCAGAATTCGAACATGCATCTGATTTGAAAGCCTTCAGTTCAGCCACTAGTGACTGCTTGGCCCAACACTCATTTGTGTGTGAGTGGAGCTCTTATGGAAATCACACCATTTTCCCATGTCCTTCATTGTCTTTGTGGTGTTGTTTTTTTCTTGTAGCTTCGACAGGTTGCCCTGGGCCACACCACCTTGGCTTTGGCCTTTGCTCTATGGTTTGTGGGTGCCTTTTCCTTGCTTCAAATTCACAGATCCAAAGTCTCACTTCTTCTATTTTAACTTGTGCTCAATCTTGATAGCATATCGGTATGTCGTGACGAGTGAGGATATGTGAAGGAACTCCATCTCATCCTGGATGCACTTGTGTAGACAATCACGGTACTTGAATACCAAACACTACTCAGAATCCTTGATACCCAACTAAGTGCAGAGGGTATGGAAAATATTTGTGAACTCCAGGACATCTTGGTCCCTACCCTGCCATAGGGTAGTCCAATTTATGTATTTATCTTCATAACTCCCGACAGGGTAATATTTCTCCTTGATCATGTCTTGTAAAACAATCCCAACTGGGTGCGGCTAAAAGAAGTGAGAATTCCCTCTCGTCCTTTTATTCACAGTCAGTTTCCCACAAGTCCTTGATATGTGGGGTAGCTTGGAGAAGTGAAAAAGTAGTATTTTCCTGATTAGAAAAGTCATTAACTCAAAAATATCCTTCCAAAACATTCAACCATTTAACTACAACGTTTTCATCTATTTGGCCCTCTAATATGGAAATATCAAAGTTGAATTGTACCTTAAAAGGAGTGGCGCCTCCAGAGTGGCTGCTGGATGAAGATGCATCACCTCTGGGGAGTCATCGAAGGATTTGGTCAAATTTATCCATCATCACATTCCTCTATCACTTGAGGGATTTCTCAAGCAATATTTTTAAAGGATCTCCTACCCCCTCATCTTTCTTTTCTTCTTCCATGGGAGGTTGTTGGGGTTTGCGAGGTTAGGCTTGCGAAGGTTCAACCAAATTGAGCCCTAACTCCTTATACTCTGACCTTGTTGAGGACATGCAAAGAAAAATAGAGAAAGAACAAACCGCTCTGATACCACTGATTCAAACTTAAACATGAATGCAACAAATTATAGATATAACCATAAATACAAAAATTCATCAAAAATACCACTTCATTTCATTGATATCAAAATACTGAAATATGCTTACAAACATAATGGATATAAACTAGCTCGGGTGATGGTAGCTTATCTCTAAGATAAGATGTGGTGGCTACGTGCCACTGAATTGTGTTAAAATGAGGCTCCAAGGCCTATTTATTATTTAGAAACAATGGAAAACCCTAAAATTTCAGAAACCTAACCCTAGGAGATGAAGCGCCAAAATTGTGGGCCCCGTTTGGGTAAATTGGTAAATCAATTTCCCAGCGTCATAAATTTGGCATACTATCTACGTTTGACTATAATAATACCTTGTTTTGAAGATATCAAAGAAGAGGTTGAATGAAAATTAAGAAATAATTCTAGGAAGACTTTGGTCTCTCTGCTTTCCCTAAAAACGTCATTTAGGGCCTCAAAATGACTTCGAAAGTTCAAGACTCGAAAAATAGACAAAATAGTAAAATTTGCTATAATTACGTAAACTGAAAAAATGAAAGAGATAGTGTTAGGGGTCCAAGTGGAATAGGACAGTGGCCACCAATATCCACCTGGATTAGTCCTCATCCCTTAGGAAGAAATGGTCCCCATTACGTTGAGTGCCTCCATGAGATGGGGAAACTTCTGCTGAAATTGGTCCCTGGTGTGCCATTTGCCTTGGTGCAAGAGTTAGCAAGCTTTGACAACCCGATACAGTTGGATCTTTTGCTGGTGATTATTATTGATTTGTGTGTCCATGATTCGATCAGTTGTGGCCCATTCCATGTAGTATGAATTTAGCTCTGTTGGTGTGAGTTGTTATGCAATATTAGATGTGTCCAACAATGGTGGAAAGTATGGTTGAAGGTGGTCTACATTGAACACTAGGTGCAAAACAAGGAATGGTGGAATGTTGAGCTTAAAGGCATTCTTCCCTACAGCCTTGGTGATGGTGTATGGCCCATATCAGAGTGGGCGAAGATTGTGATGGGGTCCATCAAGGTGCTCCTTTTTAAATGTAGGAAAACTTTGTCGCTCACCTAGACCTTGTGTAGCACCTGATGCTGATCGTGGCACTACTTGTACTTAGCATTAGCTCTGTCCAACATGTCATGGACGTATTGGAAGATGTGTGTAATGTGGTAAATGAAGTTGTTAGCCCTATCGACTTTGGAGTGGACATGAGTCGAATTTGCCTAAGTAGCAGAAAATTGTATGGCCACATCAATGGGACATAATGGCTGAAATCTGAGCCCTACCTGAAAGGGGCTGTGGCCAATTTAGATGTGGAGAGATCTATTCTAAATGCGTTGGACATAGGGGAGGCTTTCATCTCATGTGTGTGTATGCTTCGAGTTGTACATGTGCAGAATGTGTATGATCATCCTTTTGACAACTTTTGTTTGGCCATCAGTTTGAGGATAGAAAGAAGTGGACTTAGTGATTTTGGTATCCAACATCAACCAGAGACTTGACCAAAATGCACTTAGGAATCTAATTTCCCGATTAGAGGCAATGGACTATGAGATCCCAAATTCTATCCACACTTTCTCAAAGAAGAGATTAGTAGTGGCCTCGGTTGTGATATTCTTCTTGCAAGCTGCCATAATGGCCATCTTATAGAATTTGCCAACTACCATGAAGACGTAGTCCTTGTCGTGCTTAGTAGAAGGAATGCCCGACATGTAATTCATGTAGACTCCATGGATTCCCAAGGTTGACTAGGAGTAGGAAAAGGAGTATGTAGTCCTTTCTTCATGATGGTGGTTTGGAAATGGCACAAGTAGTGTAGGATATAATGTACCTCCCAACATCCCAACCAAGGTTCAACCAATAAAAATACTTCTACAGTACTGCCATTGTTTTCTCTACTTCGAAATGTCCAATGAGTGCATTCCAAATCATCTCGTCACACTCGCTTGAAGGAACACATATGTGTCCTAGGCAGCATAATAGTGCATCCTGGAGGTGAAAATTTGGAACTTGGTTACCTTCCAAGAGTGTCTGGTATGAGCTTCTGAATTCTAGAGTGCTCTCGTAAAGTTTCTGCAACCCCAAAGTCTCGTGCCCACAAGAGTCGAGCATAGTGATTAGTGCCATGACTGGTGGTTGACTGAGGTAGTCTACAACATTATTAGTGCTACCCTTCTTGTACTTAATGTTCAAATGGAATTGTTGCAAGTATGTGGACCATTTCTGATGGAAATCATTCTACAATGTCCCTTGTGTCTCTATGAATTGCAGGGGTTAGTGGTCTGTGTGGATGATCATTTCCTTCCCCATAATGTAATGCTTTCATTCACGACATGCCTCCACAATGGAATGCATTTATTTGTCGTAAGTGGGATAATTTTGGATTGTGTCTAAAAGTGTCTCACTGTGGTAAGCCACTGGATGCCCCTACTCACTAAGAACTACACCAATAGCATAATTAGAGTCGTCTGTCTCATTGTCAAATGGTTGTTGCAGGTCTGGTAATGTGAGAACTGGTGCAAAGCAAAGATGATGCTTCAACTCAGAAAATTCCTTCTATTGGGTTTCAGACCCAAAAAAAAAATGGTTTCGCTCCGCCCTTGGAGACTTGACTTAAAGGCCAGTTGATATGAGAGAACCCCAACACGAACCTGTGGTAGAAGTTGAAAAGATCTAGAAAGTTGCGGAGCTCAGTTAGAGTGATTGGGGCTGGCCAATCCTAAATGACTTATATCTTGGCTGGGTCCACATGCACACCCTGCTCATCGTTGATGTACTCCAAATATTGAACCTGGGTCATGCCAAAAGTGCATTTCTCCAAATTGGCACACAACTTGTGTTGTTGCAGGGTTTGAAGGACCTGTCAAATATGGTGGAGGTGCTCTTCCCAACCCTAGCTATAGATCAATATGTCATCTAAATACACCACCATGAATGCATTGGTTAAGGGTCATAAGATGTCTTCCATCAATCTCATGAAGGTTTCGGGGGCATTTGTCAACTTGAAAGGTATGACCAACCATTCAGAAAGGACACCCTTGGATTTGAAGGAAATCTTCCACACATAGGAGGGTTCGATAGGCACCTGTGATAACCAGACTTCAAGTCAATCTTACAGAAATATTTTGTCCCCTTGATCTGGTCGAGAAGGTCATCAATCCGTCAGATTGGGTACCTATTCAGTACAGTAATCTTGTTCAACACTCAATATTCAATACAGAGTCTCCAGGTCCTGTCCTTCTTATGTACCAATACAATCGGGCTCCAATAGGGTGATGAGCTTGGACTGATGTGCCCTTTCTGCAACAACTCTTGAATCTTCCTCTTGATCTCATTTTTCTCCAGAACAGATCATCGATAAATTGGTCCATTCGGTAGCGGCGCTTCTGGGTTCAGATTGATGGAGTGCTTGACCTGACAGTGCACTCCAGGAAAACAAATTTCTTGGTTTGGGAAATGATCTTATTTCATTTCTTTATAGTGATCAAAGAGATAGTGGTAGGTGGGGCTACCTCCAGTATCCTGTACAACTTATTTCCCAAAGTAATAATCACAGAGCGAGGTCTAAACTCATATACAACATGTCACTTCCAGAAGTATGGTTGTCCTATTAATACATCACAAACTTCAAGAGGAGCAACATCACACAATACCTTATCCGTGAAGGGATAGATGTTGTATGGAAAGTGACACTGTTGGCTGGTGCAGAGATCTAGTCCTTGGTGATGCCACCCGATCGTGTACAGTTGTGAAGGTGTTGTCATTAGTAGTCCAAGACGCTTCACAAACTCTACTGAAATGAGGTTCTTTTGGCTTCTACTGTCGACAATGAACTGCAGCGGAGAACCTTTCAACCACATATGTGAGTGGAATATGTATTCCCCCTCGTCTGGATCTTTAGGCTCATTCTTCTGGATTTCGGTGGTGGCCACCATGTCACTGGGCTCCGCATCAATGATCTACTTCCCTTTGTCATTATCCTTGTCAAGATCTGACTCAAATTCAGAACATGCATCTGATTTAGAAGCCTTCATCTCAACCACTAGTGAATACTTGACCTGACACTCACTTATGTTGTGAGTGGAGCTCTTATGGAACTCACACCATTTTCACTTGAGGGATTTCTTGAGATATATTTTAAAAGGATCTCGGGGTTTGCGAGGCTGGTCTTGCAAAGGTTCAACCAGATCGAGCCCTAACTCCTTATACCTAACCTCATTGTGGACATGCAAAGAAAAATAGAGAAAGAAGAGACCGCTCTGATACCACAGAGCCGAACTTAAATAGGAACACAACAAATTACAGATATAACCATAAATATAGAAATGCATCCGAAATAACACTTCATTTCATTAATATTAGAATACTGAAATATGCTTACAAACAAAATGGAAATAAAGTAGCTCGGGCGATGGTATCTTATCTCTAAGAAGAGATGTGGCACATACATGCCTCTGAACTATGTTACAATGAGGCTATAAGCCCTATTTATTATTGAGAAACAATGGAAAACCCTAAACATCCAGAAACCTAACCGTAAGAGATGAAGCACCAAAACTGTGGGCCCCATTAGGGTAAATTTGTACATCAATTTTCTGGGGTTCGTAACTTTGGCATACAATATCCATTTGGTTATCATAATACTTATTTTCGAAGATCTAAAAGAGGGGGACAAAATAAAATTTGTAGCTATCAAAAAAATGTTTATGGTCTCTCTATTTTCCCTAAAAAAATTGTTCAGGGCCTCAAAATGGTTCCAGAAGTCTAGAACTCGAAAAAATGCCAAAAATAGTAAACTTTGCTACAATTAAGGAAACTGAAAAACTGAAAGGGACAATGTTGGGGGTCCAAGTGGAACAGGAGGGTGGCCACCAATACCCACCTGAATCAGTCCTCCCCCCTTAGGAAGAAATGGTCCCCATTGCCTTGAGGGCCTCCATGAGATCATGAAACGTCTGCTAAAATTTGGTCCCTGGAGAGCCACTTGCCTTGGTGCAGGAGTTGGCCAACTTTGACAACCCGATATAGTTGGATCTTCTGCTGCTGAGTGTTCTTGAATTTTGTGTCCATGATCTGATCAGTTGTGGCCTATTCCATGTAGTTTGTGTTTAGCTCTGTTGGTGTGAGTTGTTCTCAAATGTCAAATTTGTCCAACAATGGTGGAAAGTATGGCTGAAGGTGCTCTACATTGGATGTTGGGTGTAGACCAAGTAACACTGGAATGTTGAGTTCAAAGTCATTGTCCCCCACAACCTTTGTGATGGTGTATGACCCATATCGGAGTGGGCGAAGCTTACGATGGGGTCCAGCGAGGCGCTCCTTCAGCAAATGTAGCCAAACTTTGTCTCCCACTTAGAACTTGTGCAACGCCCAATGTCAATCATGGCGCTCCTTGTACTTATCATTAGCTTTGTCCAACATATCATGGACCTACTAGCAGATGTATTGAATGCACTCAATGAAGTTGTTAGCCATGTCGGCTTTGGACTGGACATGAGCATAATCTACTTGAGTAGCTACAAATGGTATGGCCACATAAAATGGATATAATGGTTGAAATCCCAGCCCTGCCTCAAAGGGGTTGTTGCCCATTGAGCTATGGAGAGCTCTATTGTAGCTGTGTTGGACATAAGGGAGGCTTTCATCCCATGTGTGTGGATGCCTCGAGTTGTACATGTGCAAAATGTGTATGATCATCCTGTTGATGACTTCTGTTTGGCCATCTGTTTGTGGATGGAAAGCCATGGACTTAGTGAGTTTGGTATACAACATCGACTAGAGACTTAACCAAAATGCACTTAGGAATTTGTTGTCCAGATCAGAGACAATGGACTGTGTAGTATCCCAAAGTGTGGCCACACTCGCCCAAAGAAGAGCTTAGCAGTGACCTCTATTATGATACTCTTCTTGTAGACCGCCATAATGGCGATCTTATAGAATCTGTTGATGACCACGAAAATAGAGTCATTATCGTGCTTAGTAGAAGGAAGGCCAGACATGTAATCCACAGAGATGGATTCCCAAGGTCGACTAGGATTAGGCAGAGGAGTATATAGGCCTTGCTTCTTGATGGATGATTTGGGAATGGTGCAAGCAGTGCAAGATCTAATGTACCTACCAACATCTCAATGAAGGTTCGGCCAATAAAAACACTTTTGCAGTAATGCCACTATTTTCTCTACTTTGAAATGTTCAACAACCCGACTATAGTGCGCCTCCCAAATCATCTTGGCACGCTCGCTTCAAGGAACACATATGTGTCCATGGTGGCATAATAGTGCATTGTGGAGGTGAAAATTTGGAACTTTCTTACCTTCCAAGATTGTCTATGTTGGCTGGATAAATCGTTCTTGTGGACAAGACCGATCTCCCTAGTATCGAATGATATGTAGCAACAAAGAGCACAAGCAAATCTACTTTTCTCTAAACATGTTTCAATTCATAAATGAATACTAAGAGATGTAACAGACCCTACATCGATCTAGCGCTTGTTTGTAGCAGTTTTATCCCAATAGCTTCAAGCAGTTCCCTTTTAATAACCTACATACACAAACAAACACACATCAAAGCATACCTGTGTATAATAAAACATGTTCATTATGAAGATCAAGGAGCTCATAAAATAAACCATTAGAGACAGTTCATTGAGAA
>APFE031324982.1:0-10753 GCA_000404065.3 Pinus taeda | reverse complement strand
CTTCCTCAGGCCAGCACAAGTGGATTTTAACAGCCACCGATTATTTCACTAAGTGGATTGAAGCCATTCCATGTAGAAAAGCCAACGACTCCACCATTATCCAATTCCTTGAGAGCAATATCCTTTCCAGATTTGGCTGCCCTGAGAAAATCATCACTGACAATGCTGCTACTTTCAAATCCAAAAACATGATGAACTTCTGCCATAAATACCACATTACCTTGGGCCACTCCACAGCTTACTACCCTCAAGGTAATGGCTTGGCCGAATCATCCAACAAAAGCCTCATCAATATCATAAAGAAATTGCTAGAGGAAAACAAAAAGAACTGGCATAGGAAGCTCACAAATGCTCTGTGGGCAGATAGACTTTCCACCAAGAAATCCATTGGGATGAGCCCTTATGAATTAGTATACAGCATGGAAGCCAAATTTCCTTCATCTTTGGGCATTCCTACTATTAAACTGTTGCTGGAAATTCAGGCTGAACCAAATGACATGTAGAGAAGAATTAATCAAACCATTCATCTTCAACAAACCAGAGAACAAGTCTATGACAGAGCTCAAATGCTGCAAGAAAAACTCAAAAAGATGTTTGATAAGAAAACCAAAGCAGAAGATTTCTGGGTGGGCAGCAAAGTTCTAAGATGGGATTCACGAAGAGAGGACAAGGGCAAACATGCAAAATTCGATTTTCTGTGGAAAGGTCCATACATTATTAGCACGGTGCAAGGCAATAATACATATTTTCTCAAATCTCTAGATGGCAGCACAGCTGAAGAAGGCCCTATCAATGGCCGAATGCTAAAGCACTACAATGATCCTTTTGATTGAAAAGAGAACACGGTGGTATTTTTCTGTACATAAAATGTTTGTATATATCAACACTTTGGTTTTATTTTTTGTAATAATCCAGAATGCTAAAGCACATAGAAGAAAGCAGGCCGTGCTTCATAATTTAACAGCAAAATAGTTAAAGGAAAGTGTTGTTACCAGTCCAAAAGCTCAAAACAATCCAACAGTCCGCACTAAGAAGTTCAAAGCATAGCAATAACAGAAGAATCAAGGCAATTTGACCTGTTGTTCTTGCCTTCTCACAAGGAAAAGCCATCCCCAAGTGGAGCCACTGTTACCCTCCTGCTGCAGCAGGTTACTCATATTTCATGATTGACATTTTTACAGGCCAAATATGTCATACTTTGCATGCTGCAATCCTCCATATTTGCTAAACAGTCACCAAGGAAAGAAGGCTACTCAAAGTTCATCTACTGCATTCCAATTTTGAAGAGTCATTCCAATTTTGTACAATTCTCATCTAAAGGAAGGTCCAAACAACTTAATCTTGGTGTCCCTAGGTTTCAATTTCCTGTTTTAGAATATAGAGAATGAAAATATGTCCAAACAGATTAATCTTGGTAGATTCTTAGATAGGTAGAGAATCAAAGGAGCCCAACTGCTTAATCTGGGCCCTTGGAAGAAATAAGGGTAGTTTGTATATAGGAAGGCATAAAAAGAAAAAATTGAAATGCTGGGTCTGCAAGTCTAAGTGCACCCAAACTAAAAGAAGAAAAAATGTTAGGTAAGTAGGCTGGGTAGGTAGTTTTGAGCTTGCAGAATCTTGATTCCTGTTCATTTCCATGTGTTTAAAGTACCAGCTTTACTCAGGTCACAGTCATCAGGCAATTTCATATGGAGGAGTTCAAATCAGACATAACTAACTTCCCTTTCTTCCTCTTCTCCAAATCACTAACTAATTTCCCCAAAAAAGAGGTCAAGATCTGTTGATGTCTCTTAGTTTCATCATTCTCCATATCATTAGCCTGGGTGAAGATCTGCTTCACTCAAGGAGGATCCATACTTTCTCTATAAGGTTTTATCTCCCCTTTGAAGCCTAAGATCTCTGAAACTTAGCGCTTTCTTGTCATCTCCATATTAACTACTAACATTATTATTTAACTCCCTATATTTTTCCCATCCCCCTACTAAAACTATGTAGATAATCCCCTTATGTAAATATCCCCTCCCCCTGGTTGAAAATAACCATAAGTACCCCCAGGAATTGCTCAGTGTATCTGAAACTTGGCAAGAACCCTCATGCTGCCCCTTCAAACCACCTTCTAATGCAATGGACTCCTTCCAAAGCATAAAATTCCTTTTTAGGTTATCGGACCCCCTCCGAGGCCTCAAATACTCTTCAAAAGTACATACTCACTCCTTCCAATCACAATAAACCCTTGATCGATTGCCTTAACATTCTTCTGATCCTTGTGAACCCTCTCCAACACGATTATCGCAATCAGAGGTCGCAAGGGTATTATGGCTCACTGTTGTTTCTTCCCGATGGACGCTCCTCCGATGCCATCTCGCGATCGGCATATCGCAATAGTTTATACCACATAGGTGTGCCCCTTTCCTTTTTTCCCGATGCGCTATCGCGATATCGGCGATCGACAGTCGCAAGCATCGCGTTTCCAAAATAAATAACTTCTCCTTCTCCACCGATGTGATATTGTGATTGCATCGAAAGAAGTATATCGCATCACAGTAACATATGAGTCGCCCTGCCGACCAGATCATTGCCACATCATCCTGCCACATCACCTCGCTGATGTCATCCGTCGTAAAGCTAACGTCAGCAGCTAAAAGAAAGGAAAAAATGTACAAGCGCGAAAGTCGAGCTTCAGAGCCCCGAAATAAGAAACGGAGGCAGTTTTCTATGCGTGATTAGCGCCTATGGGAAATGAGCCATATTGGGGAATATTTAGGGAATCTTTTGAGTCCTTGGCCCTTTTTGCACCGAAAAAGCCCTAAATTCCCCGATTTTGCCAAATGAAACGAATTTGAAGACAGAGAGAGACCAGGAACATAGATTAAAGAGTATCAGATTAAATATGCAGACAGAAAGCACGTCAAAGAGTATTAGGAAGCGGCGAAGACCATAAATGTAGCGGCAAAGAGTATTATCAAAGATCTTAGCAGCGGCCCAAAGCAGGTGAAAATTAAACACCTTCCAGCAAAGTCAAAGAAAAGGGCGAAGCCGCTCAAGGCTCTCAAATCACGGTTATTGCACATTTAACTCACACAAGATCAGAACTGCAAATCCCAAAGCATAGTTATTCCAGCAGTACTCCATCAAGCCACCAAGGGCCACATTACACTCTTTTTGATCCAGCTACCTCTGACACAGTTCAATAGATATTTACCTGCATTTAATTTTGGCACAGTTTTAGGTTTAGAAAACTCTTTTTGTAGACTTGTTTTAGGTCAATTGTAATAAATATTTTGAGATATTTGCACTATAAAAACAACCCTCAATACTGTATTAAGGGTTGGTTGGTTGACAAGCTATCTTTAGCTGATTTTGCTCTAGGAGAGACTCGCACTGTAATACCTGATAGTTCCTATAATCAAAGACTGCTTATGAGCTTTGGAGAATGGATTGTTCACTGTGTTTAACGGTTGAAGAGTGATTATGGAATTCTTGTGCTGTTGCATAACTCAATAAGTGCTTCTTACCTCTGTTTTTCATTCATAAGTTATCATCTAAACAACAGAAAAGAAGATTAGCTTAGAATTTGTTTAATTACACTCTATGCTCAATTTCTGTTGTTTCTCTATGTTTTCATTTGTTTAGGCATAAATATGAATTCCATATGGCTCATATTTGCCCTAACCTCATCACACGTGAAAGTTATCCAGGGATTCTTCATTGCCCCTAGATAGAGATCATCCCTTCACTGTGTTAAGCTGAGCGAGAGATTCTTAAGTGCCTCTCATTCCTTACATGTCATCCATCATTTTAGTTTGAAAGTTGTGTTATGTGTAGCTATCCCGCTCCATATTCCTCTTGTGACCAAGAAAACGCACTGGCAATCCTGACCCATGACTCCATGCCAAATGGTTTGAAACTTATCACTTTATGAGTTGCCTCTCTGCTTGAAAGCAATTTCCTTCCACCCAAACACAAACAAGAACCTCGAACCCGACAACTAGCCTAAAATCATCATCAACAAAGTTAAATCATAAAGAGAGAGCCCTATCTGGCTGTAGGTGGGCTAGAACCTGCAGTCCAAAGATTGGTTTGTGGTTACCTCGGTCGTATCCCTTAAGGAGCCAAGGGACAACCTGAGTGATGACATAATGGCAACTCCACTGGGGAACTCCTAAGATAATCTCACTAAACTAGTCTGCAGCTCCACAGAGGAAGAAACCGACCTTTGAAAGTCTCGGTCGACCTATGTTTTTAGAAAAATTTCCCAAAAAATAGATTAGAAGCTGGCTCCTAGAAAGCAAATGCATCATACATGATCAAACGTTGATCCTAGTCGCCCAACTGTTTTTGAAAATCCAAATTTAATCCCTAAGATCATTAGAAAACAAAAGCAACAAGAAGACCCAACTACTGCGAGTCCTGAAACAGTTCAGCCAAGCGGTGTTCCAACCCCTGTCAAAGTTCTATTTCAGTCAACCCCAAGTTCCCCTGGTTCATCACCCCCTTCTCCAAGTAGCTCTTCTACCACTACTACTCCTTCTACCCCAGTCATCCCAGTTATCCCAGTTGCCCCAGTTTTTCCGTTTTTTCCCATTAACATGGCTAATAGATATGCGCCCTTACAGTTGCCTGCTAATCCCGGGGCTATGCCTCAAGACTACCAAACAAAAATCACCTATTTTGATGGCACAAACTCCTGCACTGCCCTACAGCATACAAAGAAAATGCGGATTACTTCGAGAGTTATGAAATTGATGATGACAGCATGAGAATGAAGATTTTTGTCCAAAGTTTGACTGGTGATGTCAGAACCTGGTTTAGGGCACTTACACCCAATTCCATATTAAACCCTGAAGCCTTATACCATACATTTATTAACATATGGGAGAAAAAGAAAGACCCCCTACACATACTATCTGAGTATGATACTATCAAAAGAGGACCTCAAGAAACAATTTTGGATTACTGTGCAAGGTTTAATAATGTTTACAATGCAATACCACAAAATTTAAGACCTCCACCTGATCTCGCTTTGTAAAAATTCCCTGATGGCTTTGATGCTGAAATGGCATATCAGTTAAGGGAAAGAGCCCCTCAAAGCCTTGCAGAAATGCAAGATGTTGTTGTTAGTGTGGAGGCAGATCTAATTGCTAAAAGAAACAGAGCCAGAACTGAGAGAAGAACCACCTTCAAGGAAGAACCCTCAGCCTTCGATCAGAAGCTAGATGTTACTGTCAGTGGCATCCACAAGCTGGGAGACAGAGTAGACAATGTTGAGAGAAAAATTTCATGGGAAGGCCCACAACCCAATGCCATAAGGAACCCGAACTTCAGAAAAACTCAAAACACAAATGCTGGAAGGGCCAGTCCCAACCATGATGTCAGGCCTCCTTTCCAAGAAAACTATGCGGAGGCATCTACATCCAGTGAGCCCACAGATGGGACTCATATGAACCTGATAGATTCAGAAAATGAACAGCAAATCTTTCTTATTGAAGAGGACCGAGAATACCCTGATGTAAAACAATTTCACACCAAGTCGGGAGAGTCTTTCGATTTCAAACAAGGCTATGATACTGCTGTGTACGAGGTACACAAACAATACAAATTGAGAACAAGGACCATTGATGTCCCCGCATCTAGCAGAACAAAAGATAGCAAACAACCCAACAAAATTAAAGGAAAAGACACCATAACTCAACTAGCTGATAGCTCTGCCCCAAGCCCACATCAGGTAACTATGGAGGACATAACAGACACACAGCCTCCTATTGATCGGCCTTTACCTCCTTCCTCCCTAAAATAAAATCTGAACAACACTCTAAAAAATCCTCCCAAAGCAGAAATACCACAAGCTGTCAGACATCATAACATTGACATTCC
The DNA here is from genome assembly GCA_000404065.3 of Pinus taeda. NCBI lineage: Eukaryota > Viridiplantae > Streptophyta > Pinopsida > Pinales > Pinaceae > Pinus > Pinus taeda. Next base: position 4,879 of record APFE031324982.1, on the reverse strand, counting down.
AAAAGAAAACATAGAGAGTATGCCTGAAAAGGAGAAATCTGCCGCTATCAACGCCAAGAACTCATTGGAAAAACCATTCAGTTTAGAAGCAGAGATTGGAAAACTCAAGATATCCATTCCCCTCTCAGAACTTGCCAAACATGATGTATATAGGCAACAAATTCAAAGGTCACTTCAACTACCAGAGGTAAAGGGATGAAGTAAACATTTTAGATGATACCCGTGGCTGCTGTTTGGTCCCAGAAGTTAACGGAAATTCAACATATGGACCTGTTCCACCTTTTATGTTCAGTCTGCACATACATGACAAAATATGCATAATGCTATGTTTGACTCAGGTTGCCTCACATAACCTTATGCCCAAAGTTGTAATGGAAAGGTTGAACCTTGATGTCACAAGACCGTACAAAGATCTATACTCCTTTGACTCAAGTCAAGTCAAATGTTTAGGCTTGATTAAAGACCTTTGTGTGTCTCTAGTCTAATTCCCCAACAAAACAATCCTAATGGACATAGTAGTTGCTGATATTCCTGCAAAGTATGGCATGCTCCTATCAAGATCATGGGGAGAAAAATTGCAAGGATCCCTTCAACTCGACCTCTCTTATGCCACTATATTTGTCTTTGGGCAACCAAAGAGACTGTATAGAGAAAAATTATTGAAATATGTGGTAAGCAGTGAGGAAAAAACCCAAAATTTTCCAATTTATTCAATCCATTCCGATATGGATTCTTTTATTTTATTTAATGATAACACCAGCCCTCCAACTGATCATAGGCCGTTATCTTTGGAACAAGAAACATACATCAATGAGGAATCGGTTGCAAATACCCATGAAATTGTCTCAACAGTCCAGGCAACCAACAAACAGCAAGAAGAACATCCTGAAACAGAAATGGTAAGTCTGCCCAATCCTCAAAAAACTGAAACTCTCAATAAAACACATGGTATTTAGAGTTTGATGGTTCTGTAAAAAAGTTAGGAGAAGGGGCAGGAGTATGGATTTACAATACACATGATAATCACATAGAAGGCCATGCCTATAGATTAAATTTCAGATGTACAAACAACATGGCAGAGTATGAAGCTCTTCTCTTAGGCCTTAAACTGCTCAAAGTCCTAGGAGCTACAAAAGTGTCCATCCTAGGTGACTCCAATTTGATTATACAACAAATGAAAGTTAACTTTGTTACTAATGATAGTAGAATGAGAGCTTACAGGGCTGCTGCCACCAAAATACTCAATTCTTTCAGTGAATTTAAGCTTGGAAAAATTTCAAGAGATCATAATATTCATGCCCACAGTCTAGCAACCTTTGCTAGCACATGCAAGCTCCCCTTTGAACCAAATCACCATTTCACCTCTGAAATAAAACACAGACCTTCGGTCCCTAACAATGTTAAGGATTGGCAGGTATTTCAAAATGATGCTCAGATTAACAATTTCCTAACTCTTGAGCGCGAATTTTCCAACACAAACATTGACATGGATGCCATGAACGATTCCCAACATCTAATAAAATAAAATCAGTAGGCCCTAACAGCTGCAACAACTAGAAAAATCCTTAACCCAACTGTGTTTAACAACGCAAACATAGAACAGTTGAAACAAGTGTGTTTAGAGGAAACAATCAAAGCAGAGGATGAGTTTATTGATCTAAAGAGTAATTTTCTACCTGCCGATCTTACTCCATTAGAAGACATGTTTGATGACAATGATGTGCCCAAAAAGCCAAAAATGGAGCCTTTGAATGCTGCTATAGAAGAACACAACATAGCAACAACAAAGCAGCCTAGAATGACTAAGTTGTCCAAAAATCTGCCCCCTGATCAAAAACCGAAATACGTGGATTTGTTCAAAGAATTCCAAGATGTATTTTCCTGGAGTTATGAGGACTTGAAGTCCTATGACACCTTAGTGATCCAACATACCATTCCCTTAAAACCAAATAAAAAACCATTCAAATAGAAACTTAGAAGAATCAACCCCATGCTTCTTCCCTTTATTGAAAAAGAAATAAAGAGAATGTTTGAAGTAGGTATCATTGCACCCATCAGATTCTCTGAATGGGTATCTAATTTAGTTCCCACCAGGAAAAAAACAGGAGAGATAAGACTGTGTGTAGACTTGAGAAATTTAAACCAGGTCTCTCTAAAAGACCACTACCCTTTGCCCAAAATGGACCATATCTTACAAAGAGTAGTGGGTTCCTCTAGAATTTCTTTACTAGATGGATTTTCAAGATTTAATCAGATACTTGTTCACCCGGACGACCAAGACAATACAGCCTTTACCACACCGTGGGGAAAATTTAAGTACGTTAAAATGCCTTTCACGCTGAAAAATGTTGGTGCTACCTTTCAAAGGGCAATGGATATTGCATTTGCCAAGGAGATACATGATTTCCTTGTTGTTTACCTTGATGATCTAACCCCATTCTCCAAATCTGACCAAGAGCACCTTAAGCACTTAAGGCAAATTTTCATGACATGTAGTAAATATGGCATTTCCTTGAATCCCAAGAAGTCCCTGTTTTCCCTTGAGGAAGGCAAGCTTCTAGGCCATATCATATCAAAATATGGGATTAGAATTGACCCGGAAAGAATTCAAGCTATCCTTCAAATCCACTATCCAAGAAACATAAAAGAACTGCAAGCATTCCTTGGAAAGATCAATTTCCTAAGGAGATTTATCCCAAAACTAGCTGAGCTAATAAGGCTATTGAGCAACATGTTGAAGAAGGATGCCAAGGTAAAATGGTCTCTTGAAACCAAGCAGGCTTTTGAGAGTATTAAAACTGCCTTAACTCAAACGCCTGTCCTCACCAGTCCTCAACTCGACAAAGATTTTATCATTTTTTCCTTTGCATCTGAGCACACTATAGCCGCTGTCCTTTTGCAAAAAGACGATCAAGGTAACGAAAAGCCAATTGCTTTCTTCAGCCGAGCTTTGAGAGATGCACCCTTGAAATATCAAATTATGGAAAAGCAGGCTTATGCCCTGGTCAAAGCCATCAAAGATTTAAGAATTTACATCTTATACTCCCACGTGATTTCCTATGTCCCTAACTCTATTGTAAAGGATATATTAACTCAAGAGGGACAACAAGGCAAAAGATGCAAGTGGATTGCCAGCATCCTTGAATACGACATTGAAATAAAACCCACCAAGCTGATAAAGGGACAAGGTTTAGCCAAACTAATGTCCGAAACAAACTTCCAAGCCTTATACATTAATCAACTGGACAATGAACCGGAGCTAGCGACTCCACAGATCAGTGAAACCTTTTTGCAATCCCCATGGTATGCTGATATTTTCTTTGTATTGTTAAACCTGTGTGCTCCCCCAGGGTTGTCCAGAACTAAGAAAAGATTTTTAAGGATGAAATCCTCAAAGTTTTGTGTCATAGACGGTGCTTTGTTTTGGAAAAATCATGAAGGTGTTTTGCTTAATTGTTTGACTATGAATGAAACTAACAGCGTCATGAAAGAATTCCATGTAGGGGACTATGGAGGACACTTATATTGGAATTCCACGGCTGACAAGATTTTAAGGGCTGGTTATTATTGGCCCTCTCTATTTGCAGATGTCAAGAAGTTTGTTGTTTCATGCCACAAATGCCAAATCTTTGAAGGAAAAAGAAAATTACTGCCCTTGCCCCTTAAGCCCATTTCAACCAAGAAACCTTTTCAACAATGGGGTCTCGACTTCATTGGAGAAATTCATCCCTCTTCCTCAGGCCAGCACAAGTGGATTTTAATAGCCACCAATTATTTCACTAAGTAGATTGAAGCCATTCCATGTAGACAAGCCAGCGACTCCACCATTATCCAATTCTTTGAGAACAACATCCTTTACAGATTTGGCTACCCAGAGAAAATCATCACTGACAATGCTGCTGCCTTCAAATCCAAAAAGATGATCAACTTCTGCCATAAATACCACATTACCTTGGGCCACTCCACAACTTACTACCCTCAAGGTAATGGCTTGGCCAAATTGTCCAACAAAAGCCTCATCAATATCATAAAGAAATTACTGGAGGAAAACAAAAAGAACTGGCATAGGAAGCTCAAAAATGCTCTGTGGGCAGACAGACTTTCCACCAAGAAATCCATTGGGATGAGCCCTTATGAATTAGTATACCGCATGGAAGCCAAATTTCCTTCATCTTTGGGCATTCCTACTATTAAATTGTTGCAGGAAATTCAGGCCGAACCAAATGACATGCAGAGAAGAGTTAATCAAACCATTCATCTTCAGCAAACCAGAGAGCAAGTCTACGACAGAGCTCAAATGTTGCAAGAAAAACTCAAAAATATGTTTGATAAAAAGGCTAAAGCAGAAGATTTCTGGGTGGGCAGCAAAGTTCTAAGATGGGACTCACGAAGAGAAGACAAGGGCAAACATGCAAAATTTGATTTTCTGTGGAAAGGTCCATACGTTATCAGCGCTGTGCAAGGCAATAATACGTATTTTCTCAGATCTCTAGATGGCAGCACAGCTGAAGAAGGCCCTGTCAATGGCCGAATGCTAAAGCACTACAACGATCCTTTTGATTGAAAAGAGTAGGCAGTGCTATTTACTGTACATAGAATGTTTGTATATATCAACACTTTGATTTTATGTTGTAAGAGCCCATGATGCTAAAGCACGCAGACAAAAGAAGGCAATGCTTTACGATTTAACAACAAAACAGTTAAAGGAAAGTGTTGTTAATAGTCCAAAAGTTCAAATCAATCCAACAGTTAGCACTAAGAAGTTCAAAGCACAACAATAACAGAAGAATCAAGGCAATCTGACCTGCTGTTCTTGGCTTCTCACAAGGAAAAGCCATCCCCAAGTGGAGCCACTGTTAGCCTCCTGCTGCAGCAGGTT